>DWMR01000236.1:0-14449 GCA_018245355.1 Dalla costala
AACTGTCAAACCACTAACTTCGATCGAACGTTGCTTTCGGGGGACTTTCGTGCTAAGTAAACGCACGATCCGTACGAACTAATGTATTATTGTATTTTGTTCGGCGCCGGCCTTCTCTGCGCGATGATCAAACGAGTGCCGTCAATCAACAAGCCTAGATCATGACACGACAACATTTTTGATGTACTAATTAGTGGAGTACTGAGCCACCGACATTTGTATGGTAGAATTAGTTAGTTTATTAGATAACGTCCAGTTAGTACTCATAATTAAGTATTTGTCCTGTTCGAAACTGATCACAGATGCGCTGCTACCACTGAGGACTTGTATAAGACGTGTAACCGCCATCCACAGCTTTCCAAACGGAGCGCAATTCGTTGAAAAAACAATTTATTACGCGATGGTACCGCCCCGGTATACAAATTAAGTTAAGAAATATATCAATCGAACTATTAACCTGATGTTTACTTTCGAAAAATTGTACTTGACCAGTACGGCTTTATTGCATAATATCATCCATCATAATTTTATCTCCGATTACCGGTTTTATCGCGAGGGCTATCGCTGGCGTGTTTCTGACGTTTATTCGCAAAACTACGTTTACGACTCCAGTCGTTAACAATGATTTACCGACCCCACCCTTTTGTTATCATGATCATGGTAAAGGGGGGGTTTCAACACTAAAACGCTTGTTGAACGACAAGATTAAATTCACTTTCATCAAGTTCCTAATTACGTTAGCAATAAATAATGATATTCTAATTCAGACTGGGAACCAAAGTGGCCTAACTTTTATTATTTGCAATTGAGTTTATGATTAAAAACTATCAAATCAAATCAAATAAGTTTATTTGCATAAATATGGGTTGTTACATTTGTTATGTGTAGGTACGCCATATTCCGCCTGCTATGGCATGCAAAAATTAAATTACACAATTATGTCATATGTGAAAAAAAAATCAAATTTAAAAACTATGTCATTATTATCATTAAAAATAGGCCGCTTTCTATATTCAATCTGAATCCATAATTCGCTATCCGAGTTATATTTTTTAATCACATTTTTACTTTTGTTTTTTCAATAAGCGATTGACTGATGAAATGCAGATGGAGAAACTATCGATGGATTGAATAAAATCTGGATAATAAACAATCTTAGATTCCAGATCGAATATAGAAAGCGGCCGTAAATAGCTTCCCTACTCTAGTGCATAGTATCTCGACGGTTCGTCTACGAATTTCATCGTTTAGTGTGTATACGTAGACCTGTATAATTTACATATTGAAATCTACTGCGTGGTTTAATTTAACTTGTACAGGAAGTAATATCCCATAAACAACAGTTGCTTTGCACTGTGTATCTGTGTTTGCAAAACTAAGGTTTATTACTAGAGTTTTAACAATGAAATATATTCGCCACCCTTTTTATATAGAATAGAATGATATTTATTTTGCTTTGAACACAATAGAGATGAAATAACATTTATCATGAAAGTCATAAAAATAGCAAAATAGGACCGCACTCAGCTTTTGCCATGATTTCAATGAAATTTCACATATTTTCAGGGCGGCCCAGTTCTGAATAGTTCGGTCGATAAGCTGGTGTCACGATTTATGTGTATTTTGAAAACGCCATTAAAAAGATTATTACTATTTAAATGTCAGGCCTTATGGCGGGGTACTTTCGTGTGTGTGTGTGTGAGCGTGTGCGTGTGTGTGTGCATGCGTTCGTGCATACAATATATGGGACCAACTTGAAGGTATGCTCTATCTTTTACAAAAAGAGTAATTCTAATCGGTTCACTAGCGGCGAAGATATCGAGTAAGATACATACAAAATAAAAGCATACAGACGAATCGATAACCTCCTCCTTTTTGAAGTCGGTTAAAAAAGGCGGTCTTATCGTTAAGAAGCGATTTCTTTCAGACAACGTTAGGGTACCAAGTTAAAATAATCAGATCTTTATGCTGTATAATTTTTTATTTTTTTTATGTCTAAAGCCGACGAACAAGCAGACGGGCCACCTGATAGTAAGTGGTCACTTTTTTAAAAGTAACTTTATTCAAAATATATAAAGTTTATCATACGTTTATCCTCCTTGTACATTGTGTAGTAACTATTATAATGAATAAGAGTCACAAAACGGGTTCAAAAGTCATCTGACGTAACTAGCCTTGCTCTTCATTACTTATTATTATACTTATAAAATAAAATTGTATCCGTCGCACCTACATTGTGGAATATCAATAAAAAAATGGAGTAGAATGTTATTTATGTAACAAGTATGGATTACGACACTTTTTTACAATTGTTGTTTGTTTGTATGCGCATCACGTGAGAAGTAGGTATTGAATTAATGGTGTAATTAGCTTGAACCGAGAAAAGAATATAGACTTTTTTTTAAACTACTCTGTAAGGGAGTTCAGAGGGTAAAAGGGGATGAAAGATTGCATGGCAAAACTTATTTTACGCAGGTGGAGCCGCGGCCAAAGTCTAGTTAAAGAATAAGACTTACCTATCAGTCCAGCAAGGGCTACATTAATTTTTTTATAAATTAAGTAATTAAACTAGCAAATGGACAGTGCCGTCAATAGACGTTGCTTAGTGTAAGCTCAGAGTAGTTAATATACAAGTGTACGGTAGTGCTGTTACTGTTAGTATTATTTTATAAGTCCCGTTTGAAATCCCACGATTCGAAATTGGTCTGATGTGTTGTTACCACTCAGGACGGGCACAGGACCTGGCAATTGAGGTGGACTAAACTGCCTCTTACTGCTCTTACACACGGCTGACGTAAATCAGACGTCTAAACCTACTAGCCAATTTTATCGCGTAGGTGAGCAAACCTCGGTGGACCAATGGACTGCATTTGTATCCGGAGCATCATTCTGGATAGTCCAAGGTACTGTCCAGTGGTACCAAGGTGCCAATGAAGGTGCTGTCTGGCTGGTTGCAGTTTTGTAGCACGTAGTATCTTGTAGTAGCCCGCCTGTATGGCAATGCAGTCTCAGTTCTATGCGGGCTAAACGCACACATGAACGCAGCCTGTTTATATGGATACTTTGTGACGTTGCATAAGATAGGCTTACTTTGTCATACGGTTTATGCTCCAGTTTTGACAAAATGTAGAGCAGCTTGTGAAAGGGCTTGTGTTTATTTAAAGTTAAAACTCGTTTCTAGTAAAAACACGTAGGTACTATGTAACTAACTAAACTTGTTACAGACTATGCATTCACTAAAAGTTCGGCCTTGTGAGAAGATCTGAGTGCAAGTTTTAATTTTAATCATGTTTAATTTTGTACATGAAAATTTTATTTTACAATAACACGCCTTCAGCCTGTATATTAGCTATCCACTCCAAGGTACGGGTCTTTACATAGCTAAGGAGGTCTGTAGCTTACTCCACCGCGCTGATCTAGTGCAAATGTGGTGGAAGCACAAAAACACGGACCGTGTGTGTGAGATTTTGTGAATAGTAACGGTAGAAATTGGGTCGGACTCTCACTTCCTTTAATGGATTTTTCAATGATAACTTTTTAACTTAGGTAGGTACCTACTCATGTTTTTTACTAAACAGAAACAAGTGAAGGCGAAGACATAACGTAAACAATTCCGAAAACACAAGCTATTCCTAAATACCTACGCTCATCCGAAAATGTGTTACTTCGCAGAACCCCAGTATATTTCATATTTTATTTCTATGACCAGTGACTTTCCTGTAAGTTGTTGTTAGGCCAATGTTACCTACCGATTTGTATTTTTTTTAAATTTGGGATTTGCCAATTTTTGTATGCTTTGAATCCAATAATAAACTTGTGCATTCCAACCTGTGGTAGGCAACATAGTGATAATTTTCATGAATGAAATAACAAACAAGCTCTTACCATTGAAGTTACATTATACTTCAATGGCTCTTACAAATAGTTTTTAAAGTCCCCACGTCACAAGAAGAGTAAACTGCGCTTCTGTGCTGTAACTCCATAGCACAGAAGCGCTCATATCACCAGCGGTCACGCATCCGCCCCCGGCCACGCTCGCCGCTGAGTAATTTTCTCGGTCATCAATTTATTGACGGAAGCTGCTGAGCCAACAGCGCCTCGCTATAAATACAGTATAGCCCTTTTATACTCGTTGTTATTGTAGTATTATAGTAAAATATATAATGTATAGATACCAAAATTCAAGTTTATCCTTAGACGAGTTTCATTTCATCGTAATTTCAGGGTATTTGGGAAACGTGACCTCGCCGCCTGGCCCGCAGGTAGCCGCGCAAGCAATAATTCAATCAAACGCAGCTTAACCGGGCTCTCGCCATGTTTACCAAACACCGACCCTTATCACACTCCATAGACGACCTTATCCTTTTCGCAAGACCAACCATATTAATTATTGACGATATCAACTTAATATCACTTTAAAAAACGACACTCCAGAGTGCTAATTTGATTGTTCGCAATACCACTCTGTTCGTATAATGGTGTTCTAATGTGGGATTTAACAGAGTGCTAAGTAATGCCAATGATAAAAATATGTTGAAAATAAAAGTGTGCGTGGGTTTATTGGCAGTTTGTTTTTTGTACGGACAATGCAAAGACGAGGACAAAATAATGAGAGGTAAACTCGAAATAAACCATTTTATTTATTACATAACATGTATAGATTTAAAATTGCACCTACCTTATCTACATAAAAGGTTTGTATGTCATGATGATAGCTTCAGAGTCATTTCCATTCGTGTAAAGTATCCACCGATCCTAGAAATCCCATAAAATAAAAGGACTTCGCTTTCCCCATTCTCAAGATGTGAATCTAAGTGAGGCTAGTAAGTCTAGGGTATTTGCGGCGCCCTGGGGACTCGTTATAGGTCTGTGAAAACGACTGCAATAAAAAAGTAAGAAAATATAGTTCCTACATCTAGATTTAGAGCGCTTAAACCCTCTCTATAAAGAGTTTTGTACAAATAAAAAACTCTATGTAGGTAACATGTTGTTTAGGTAGGTAATAAATCTATGGTTATAAGTGTTATAATATAACCACGTAATGTAAAAATCAGAAGTTTATTTTCCGTGAATAAGTGCTCGTACCTGCGCACCAAGATTCCCTGTCGCGGATGGCATCCGCGGATTCTTATTTTACTTTATTATTATATACTTATTATCTACTTATTTAATTCGCTAGTAATAGGTTAACTCGTTAGTTTATTTTAAAAAAAAGGTAGGTTAACGTATGACAAAACATGACTCCTCTGCATCTGAAAGTAGTCAAAATACAAACACATTGATACAAATTCGTAGCCTTTCCTTTTTTGCGTTATAACTAGGTTCGTACTTCTGAATCGCATGCTAATTTGGATGGTACTTTCGCAGCTTGTTACTGGTCGCACGAAGTGTACGACCCATGCTTCGGCGGGTGCGCCGAGGTGTCCTGCGACAACCCGCGCAACCACCTGCGCCCCTGCTACCCGTACTGCGAGCCGGGCTGCGTGTGCGAGGAGCCCTACGTGCGCGATGACCGGACACACCAATGCGTTTTACCGCAAGACTGCACACCGTGTGTATAAACTATCATTAATATCATATCAACGTCAGTACATTGGCTTCCTTCAAGAATCGAGTTGTGTAACGCGAAGTGTGATGCTGGGCATTATCGTGCATCAATGTATGTAACTGTTATCAGTACATTGTCAAACGTTTCCCTGGAAGTGTAGACACCCAGTAGGGTGTCCAGGTGTCGGATGCAGACGCATTCAGCATTCATCAATTAACAAGTCCAACCGGCGTTGCAAGATGTTCCAATAAAGGTGCTGAAAAAATGAGGGTTCGCTTGCCGATAGCTTGGCCTAATTTTCAGGGCTTTGGCAGACTGGCAGTTTGGGGTACACCTATGACTTCCATCAGGCATCCACTGACAGCCGAACTAACTGAAAACACCGTTAGTTTTCTAGTTACAAGATATTTTCTCTACTGGTAATACGGTTTTAAATCCGTTATTCGTCCTTTTATCACATTAAACGAGGCCTTTTGAAATTAATTGCTTGCTTTTCCTATAAAAATCCTGCAATTTAAAATATCAGAACAATGTTTTCCAGAAAAATATTCCGTATTTGTTCACATTACAGTTGATAGCGATGTGAATGAAATAATGTGAAGGAAGGCTTTATGATGATGATTGATCAAATTATTAGGTTTTAACGGGTTTTCACTGACTATTTGATCGTTAATTTCTAAGATTTGTTTCTGTCAATCTTTTTGATGTCTTTTATTTCGTTTTCGAATGTAAAAGATAATAAGTTATCAGAATTTCACCAATTTTAGGTATCGAAATTAAATCACGAGAAGACAATATAGGTAGTTAATTAAAGACCTAATAACGTTTTATCTTTGATAGATCATTTTTTTACCGGCAAAATGTAATCCTACAAATGGAATCCAATCTTAAACCAGCAAAACAAATAGCATACACTTTTATACAAATTTTGCGCACAAGCTCAATTCGTTCGTTTTTTAACGGCATACTATCCTATTTCAGCACTCAAATGGGAATACCCGTTCCGAGCAAAAGGGTTGCAAAATCGAATGCTCCCAAATACATGAGCACAATAACGCGAGGACACAACAAACATGAGGATGTAGCAGAATTTAATGAAAACGAGGGACCAATCACCAATCACGTCGAAGACTCAAAACGAGACCTGGGAATATCAAGAATGGGCAACTATTTCAACATTGTGATAGCTCCACCACCGATTAAGGCTCTACAACCAAGGAAAATGCTTCTAAGTGATGGTTTTCGGCTAGCCAAACGAATATAACTTTAAATTGCGTTAAACCTTGTTTTAATTACTGGATGGTTGTCTGGAAGAGATTGCTCTTTAGTGATAAGACCGCCAATTTGTGCGTCGTATCTTGTAATTTACTTTGTATAGTATTGTATAATACCCCTATTTGCTGCTTAGTTTAATATTCCATTTCACTAATACAAGCCTCTGTTTAGGTATAAGGATTGGAAATTTAATATGAGTTACTTATATCATATACTTATTCATTATTAAGGTAGGTATGTATAATGGCCGTAATAATGTACCTAAAATAAGAGCTTTGTACCGGAATGGATTAAGCAAATTCCTGTTTTTGTGTTATCTTGGGTAAAACAAATTGTAGGTTTTAAAAATAAACGGTACGGTAAACAATGCACTCAATTATGCTACCGTTATCATTTTAATTGGTCGCAACACTTTTATCACATCCGCACATGTTCTTTTTTCAAACAGCTCTCTACAGGTTTTTTACTAAGTATTTACAAATAGTTGGTACACCAACCGGTAGTTGCGGAAAACTGAAACGTAAAGCAAAATAAACTTCACCTTACGCTGCCAATGAAATCTAACATTTGACAAAAAATGAGGAAATTGTTATTACTGGCACTATTACTGTGTAATTACACGATTACTCGACAAAACACATTTAGGATTTAAAAACAATAAAGATATTCAATAGTGTATATTTATTTCAGACGATGTAGTTATTTCCGCAACCAGGCCAAGTAATTATAATTATGATGACATTGGAGACAAGAGACAGTCATTTGATGATCGTCGTAACTGGAGAAAAAAGGCATTACAAAAATCATTTGATTCGGAGCCTAAGGAGTGGGATGAAAGGAGCAGATATGAAAATGACTATCCTCGATATGCAGACGAAATGGATGCCAAAAACTTTGCAAGGTCTGACCGGCAAAGACAACCCGATCTCGGAGGTTACAAAGATGAGAGACGATATGAAGATATAATAAAATTACCCTCAAATTTTAGAAGTTCTGAACTAGAACATGTACCGCCTTACTTGTTAGTGGAATTATGAATTTATTAAAATAATGTCCTACTTACATGTATCTGTCCTAATTTTAATTCTATCATAAAATAAATGACTTTCCCACAGAGATAAAGATGGCCAAAAGAAAACTTCAATGATAATGAATTGCGGAAGGGAGCATGAAAGGTACAAATTCCTCTTTAATAAACAAAAATACTATGGATTTAACATCTCTGCAATAAGATCTCTGTGTATTAAATAATTCGTTTTACATAACTAGGAATAATGATGCGCATTGGTCGAGGTGGTACAGTTTCACAAATGGTTAAGTCACGAAACTTGCACATTGTCTGACTATATCACTGTCTGGAGTCTGGACTGCGGCGCTCGACATGTGACGTTGAAAAGGCGGCGGCTTACCACGCTATTATATAATCTGGGAATCAAGCAATCTTTCTAAAGACGCTTTTTCATAGATTTGTGATAGTTGTGATTTGTGATAATGAACTGTGCATGCATTATTTGCGCATTCATGGATTGCAGTAGGTACCTACTGTTTGGGATTTACTGTAGCTGTAACCAATGGAAACTTTTCTAGTAATTAATTTTATTTTAAGTCTTCAATATTTTATTGATGGATACAAAAAATCCTAAATTACAAAAACATTAGAAAAAATGCATAAAGACCTGTAGATGGAGAGTGTGTAAAAGGTTATTAATATTATTGGTCACCGATTAGATTCGAGGCTTGCTTTGCTGGGTGTGCGGCAGTGACGTGCGACAACCCACGCGAACGCTTACGACCCTGCTACCCTTTTTGTGAGCCCGGCTGCGTGTGTATCCACCCCTACGTCAGAGATGACAGAACTCACAAATGTGTTCTACCCGACGATTGTTCTAAGTAAGTTTTATAGGTACCTACTCATTTGGTTTGGTGTATGCCCTAAAGGCACTAACCAGTAATATTAGTTGCATAATCAAAACGTTAATAAATCTTTGTTTCCAGAGGACTCAAGGGGATTCCTGATCTTGGTGAAGATGTCTAATTAATATTTAAACAAATTTAGTGCTGTCAATTTATAAGATAATATTTAATTAAGTAGGTACCTCTTAACAACAGGATTTTTATATTTTAGTAACTAAGTTTGAATTTTACGTTTTAGTAACGGTTAAATATTTATTATAATCTACATCTAACTAGTAGTTGTCTATTGTCATAGACGTGGAGTGCTTATCTAAATGTACAATATCTATGAAATGTTTTTCTTCTTATTGAAGATTTTCCTTTTTACAGCGATATGATTGTATGTTGGCAATAAGTCTCAAAAAGTGGAACCATTGTTAAATCTGCCGATAGCATGTGTGCAACACATTGTTTGATACTGTACGTATAGTTACCTAAACATTCTCTGAGAATTCTGTGAAAAGACGTGTTATTTATGATTGTTAGCGTTGGCTAATAAACAATAATTATAAAATTTGAAGTGTGATTTGTTCGTATTTATTATCCAAAATTATAGTAATAGTCACATTTACACTTGTTATTCAATGACAACGTGGAGATTATTATTTCTGTGGGTGCTGCCATGTTACAGTACAGGAGAAGATGGAATATTTGGTAAGCAATAAAATGAATTTAGTACAAACTTTGTTAATAATGTAGTTAAAGCATAAATGCACATTGGAAGCAAACAGAGGGGCCAATACACTAAACCAAAACTAAAACTATTATGATAATGGATACAATACCACTTATTTCACAGAATGTGGGGCGCATGGCAGATTTGAATACTGTATCGACGGCATTCCGGGATGTGTAATCGGTTGTCATTGTCATCCCGGGTACTACTTCGATACTGAAACCAAAATATGCGAAACGAAGTAATTTTTTGATATCAATAAATTTATTTAAATGCTCTATATTATGAGAAACTGACAAGTGCATTTGCTTTTTTTGTTTCAGTACCAAATTAACTCTAAACTATAGGCGGCAATATATGTCAGAACCAACTCGTGTTCCAAATCCAAAATTTTTGTTAGATGGCGCAGAGACCTCACCTACCTTGCCCACCCTTACTACACACAACTTAATAGATGAGCACGTCAATGATATCACCAAAAATGCTGAAGATTTGGGTGACTGGTTATATAACCAATTCTTCAAAACCATAGAGAATCAAGTAATTAATAATACAAATACAGACAATCATCTAACAAGAAGAAGTGGTCGTGGTTCCGTAGCTAAACACAGTAAATTAAAAAGACGAGCTAGAAGGAGAGGTAGCAAGAAACATAGAAAAAAGAAAAAAGATTTTCGTGGAAAACTACTAAGAATAGCCGAGGATGATAGTTTATTCCAATCGTCTGACTCATCTGAATCGGAATCCGATAGCTCCGATTCTAGTCGAAGTTACTCTTCTTTCGAACCTGATTCAAATGAAAGTCATGGGCATAGAAAAATTTTGATGATAAATAAAGTACCAAAACCACCGTTACCATCCCTTATATTTTTACCTAATATGAATACTCCTTTTTTTCCGCCAATCGGATTGCCCCCTCCACCTGTTATGCCTATGTATCCAGTGGTGCCAGTGCCACCTATGATGCCACCTTTACAGATATTTCCACCACCAGGTTCGTAAAAAAAGTTTATCTTTGGTAACATTACATTGGTACATTTACTTACATTGGAATTAAAAGACTATAAATTAATACTTTCTTAGGCCCTATACCAGATTGTGACTCTACTGCTATAACTACTATTTCAACGACAAAGGTAACGATTTCAACAGAAACGATATCAGAATCCACGGCTCATACTGGAACACCATCTGAAACACCATCAATCAGGTAAGAAAAATCATAACTCTATTAAATTTTGTTAGTTTGATCTTGAACATAAATATAAATATAATCAATTCAAGATTCAATACGGCAGGGGGTTTATCGGAAGATAGCGCTGGGGATACATTCCTGCCATTTCTAGAAATAATAATAATTATAAGAAATGGTATTGATTTTACAATAAGTAATTATTTAGCGTAATCTTGTGGCGCTAGTTTCGAATAAAAATAATAAGTGGCTATCCAAGCAGGGTAATTGATGAGAAAACCCCATTATGCTGATAATCAAAGTCAAAGTCAAAGTGTCAAAAATCCTTATCTACACTAGATAATAAATTAAAACGTGCACCCATTCACACAACGCCTATGACATTTTACCATGATTTTTAGGAAATCTGTCCAAAGAAATCGCAACAAAGGAAAAAAGACGAAGAAAATGAAATCGCTTGAAAACATTGCCAATGACGAAGAGGAACAACCGTAATAAAAAAATTTTTACTTAAAAAGTGTACTTATATATACTGACTGAATTTATGATAGTAAAACTAAATCATTATCTTTTCAGATTCGATATGTTTGAGGCATCACAAAATGATCAAAAGAAACTTGTAAGTAATATTTAAATCAGTTAGAATATTATAATTGACAACTCCATAGTACTGACGTAGGCCCGTCAGCACCCGGAGTTTCGAGATGTCAGACCCCGGTTTTATTCCCGGGTGGAGCAGATATTTCTTTGGCAGACTTGCTCTCGACATCATTTGTAATGTTTTCTAATGTGTTCGATAGGGCCGAGGTCAACCCCAACACGGGGTCAACACTCAAATGTTAAAGCTAGTATTTATTTGTTGTTATTATATTAAATATTTTCGATATGTACCTACCTATTTTAAAACAGTATATTACATTTTAACAGTTGAAACGACTACGTCAGAGAATGAACGATCAACGGATCAGCAACTTATCTTCAAAGAGACAAAGGAAACCGTTTGATAATTACATAAATCAGCTTGCACCGCCGGACACCTTGACGGAGAACGGCGTGGAAGAATTAGTCTCTATGAATGATAATAACTTACCTTTAGTTAATCTCGAAGAAACATCTCAGCAAGATAATGTCGATTTTAAATACTTATCACAACTAATTCATAAAGTAAATAAAAACCAGACACGAGATCTACCATTAGACCCTCAGGACTCCATGAAAATGTTTACACCTCAAAAGTGGCCTAAACATAAGTCTCGTGATTACAATGTACCAATAGATTCTAGTAGGAGGATGAACCAATACATAAACACCCCTAGAAATGGTCCAGCAGATGACTCATACTATTCTAATCTTGGTAGGCAAATAGCAACAATGATTCGCACAATGGATGCAGACAACGAACGCCAATTTAACATTGAAATTGAAAAAGTAAAACAGAAGACTGACGATCATCCATTTTTTAACGAAAATGGACCTCGAACGTTTTGGGAGCGATCTGTTAGATCACCTTTGAAAATATTTCATCCCTTTAAAAACCGATTCGATTACCTTAAGAATAGTAACGAATTATTATTTAATATTGAGAATAAGGTCGAAATAGTAGCATCAACAGTACCTACGTTAAGTTTGCAAGAGATTGAAAATATGATCAAGGTTATGGAAAAAGCACGTACGCAATTTGGAGGTCATACTAAAATTAAAAACGTAACTCCGGTTACTAAAACCCTGAATATTAATTTGTGGCCACAAGAAATAAAACAAGCTAAAAACCCAATTAAAAGTTCTGCCATCCCAAACGTTTTCAACATAAATAGAAGAAAGTCCATCAGTTATTCAAACAACACGAAACCTGAAATTTTAAATACTAAACAAAATAACATAGGGGTGCATAACTTCTCTCGTTTCGCTGATCGAGTCAATATACATAAACTTAAAGATGTGTTTAGCAGGCGTGGGTTGCAAATGCAACCTGTTTTCAGAAATGAAACATTAACAAAGTCAAAACCGCCACATTCACAGGCTTTATATAGTTCTGAGCAACATCGACATATTGTGAACCCTACTCTGCATAATTATAAGAACTTAAAGAAATACTTTTTTGATGGAAACAACCAGTACTCATTCCAGAATGATAACTTACGTTTACACTATTCAGCAGCATCAGGAAATTATAGGCAACTAACCAATCCTTCTAAACCATCTCCGTATTTCCTTCACGAAGTTAACCATATAGACTACATACCATATGACAAATAACATCCACTCAATATTTGAAATATGCAATCTGCAACTGCTACTGCAACAACATAAGTACACCTTAACATATTTAATGAATACTCAACATATTGATGTTCCAGTGCTAACGAAGAACGGCACACACTCTGCATCATCTGCATGTGCCGCGGTCTTAAAGCCACGGCGCTGATTTTCAGTGCGCTCGGCTTTTAATTTTTATATCTCATTATGTAATAATATAGTTTATTATTGTTTAAAAAGGATAATAAAAACTTTGTAAAATTAAAGCATTGTATTCACTAACTTCTGTGAGAATAGGAGTCAGATTTATTTCTATACTATTATGTAATCACATTCATTTACCAAAGACTTAAACTCCTACGGCTCGGCTTAGAGTGCGTCTACCTCGATTTTATTTTCTTTCTTTTTTGGTGAGTAGTGATTTTTTTATATCCCTTGATCTACCAAAATCGAAAACTAGGGAGACTTGAGCCGCTTTTTACATAAACAACCGTAATTCTTAAGCGGTTAAGGCATTAAGATATAGTGGTTTCTGATATTAACGCTACCTGTTAATCCGTCATTATTGCTGTTAAAGATAGTACAGCGAGTACCAGATATACATCCGCGAGCTATACAGCTGTATATCCGAATATTTCTGATATCGTAATATTCCTGAGATATAACTTTAGCGTGAATTAAAGGTGTCCCATTGCCATGCTCTTCACAGACAATTTAATTCTCATTTCATGAGGCAGATTTGCACGATGGAGGCGAGCGACAGCGCAGCGGTGCAATAAGGCTGACTGCACATGTTGGGCCGGGATCGTATTATTATAAACCTGCCAACCGGGCGCACGTATCTGCTGCCATAAGCCTATTTGCTTATAGGTTTAAACTCTGTCAAGATACTAAATACAAGAAATTAAAATTAATCATTTACTTACTCACTTAAGTAAATTGGTACCTATAGCAATACCTGAGTCTAACAGAAAGTATTTGGTTGAATATAAGTAAATGGCAGTGAGTTCTAATTTTAGGCATTGGATACATTGAGGCCAGTATACCACGAGAATTGACAGTGTGACGGTTCTTGTATGAAGTGACAAGCAAATTAGAGGTTGAAGCCTCGGAATAATAACTAAAGCAAGTTGAAGCACAGAAGAAAAATGATGTTAGCGAATTGCATCGCAGGCCAGGGTAGGGTCACTTTTATTACAAAGAGTAAACGTAACTGTGTCACAAATGGTTGTTACCATACCATCTCATATAAGCAGTAGAAGAAGTCAAGAAGTCTCATAGAAGTAGCGATGCACCTGGACCTGTTCAACGATATTTACTACAAGTAAGTATATAAAAGAAAAATGCAAAAAATTATGAATTATACGTACATAAATTATGGGTAACTGTACTTATAAAAAAATACGCGCAACCGGTACCTAAGTAAGCAACTCATCTTAACCATCACAGGCAGCGTCCTGTTTCACCATCCCGCTGCAGACAGTACCCAACTGCCGGGGGCAATCGCAAAACCGATTATAGCACGCGATCAGCTGGCAACCGAGGCGTG
>DWMR01000237.1:0-14432 GCA_018245355.1 Dalla costala
AAAGAAATATTTGGGAAAGAATGAATAGGCCAGGTTATGGTTCCTGTTATTAGACTGTATCGTATAAATAAAAACGCACATTTTCATACTACTATAAATACATTATTTCAAAGCAACATTTTTATTGTGTCCGGCATTCAAGGGTTAAAGATGTTTTTTTATCAATTTTTGCGTTGAGCGTCGAATGAAAGTTTGAGAGCCGGTATCCGCCCCTTACGCGTTAGAAATGCGCATCGCAATAAAATATACTAGAGGGGCAGAAGGTAAGTCTGTTTGTTCGTATAACCCGCGACGCACCGGAGAGTTTACTGCGCCCAGGGGACTGGCTCTGCGTACATTGATTCTACATGAACGCGTAAGTAGAATTACAACTACACAATTATATTGTTTCTAGACTTTCGCGCGGGTCCGCTTGCGTATAGTTCGTTTTTTCATACAAAGTTTGATCCCTTATTAAACCCCCTTAGGAGATGATTATAGGAAAAAGTTGCCAATGTCCCATTCCCGTATTGAAGCTATCTCCACACCAAATATCATAAGAATCCTAACACGGAAATCCTAATGCGGGGGGGGGTATGAGTCTGTATGCGTTTATTATTTATTTATTTATTTAATCCATAAGAACTGCGTGACTGAGTAACAAACATACTTACATCCATTCTCCATCCATCCTCGCAACATTTTCACTACTACACACTATTCGCAAAACTTATATAGCGAATAGGTACCTACTGCAGTGAGCTTTAGCGATTTCCGAAAACGTTAATCTGTGTAACCGCTTTATTATGATGTCTTCTAAGAATCAAAATATATAGTAAATACGGTCTAACAAACAGAACCAAACCCTTTTTTTGTTGGGATTCCTTCTGACCAAATTGGTTACTAAGCTGGGGATTGTTCTGGAATATCTCTTTCACAGCTCCTTTATAGTTGATAATAATATTGTAAAGATACGTTATTTATGAAGTACAATACAATGCGTGTAAAGCTCTCCAGACATATGTTTCACAATTTTTCAGCCGAACACGAAATGCTTGTATCACAGTATCCAAATTTTTTTTTTTCAACCTTTTTAATGTATGCAGTCCACGTGAATGGAGTGTGCTCAAAACAAATTATCCCCACTATGTCTATGTCGAACCGCTATGCGTTATAACTATGTTACTGAGTTATTCAACTGAAAAACAAAAATAGACAAAGAACTTATTTGAATATCTGAATACGCAAAATATGTTAAGTATGTACTAACTAGCACTTTCCTATGGCTCCATCTGCATAAAGTTAGTTTTTCCATACAAACTGCATCCCTTAAGTCTCCCACCTTCAGGCAAGAGAAAACAAGAGCTTTTGACTGTTTCATATGTTATAAAAGTAGCTTATTCACTATTCAATCCCCTTAGGGGACAATTTTTGTTTAAAAGTAGCCTGTGTTCCATGGTTCAAGTTACCTCCACAGCAAGTTTAATAAAAATCCGTTCAGTGGCTTTTGCGTGATTGAGTTACAAACAAACAACATTCATCCATTCATCTTCACAATCTTTCACGTTAATAAAAATAGTAGGAAGGTTATTAAAAAGCACCTTATATTACCTAGCTACCGATCTATATATTTTAAAAAAATCTATATAATATATATACTATCTGTCCCACGCAGCTTTGCTCGCGTAAAATAAGAAAATGTCAACCCCTTAGTGCGCCCGTAACGCCATCTTTAGCGCTTATTTGATTAAAACGTGGTTTCCCGTGGAAATTGCGCCCGTAACGCCATCTATAAGCGCTTATTTCCCGTGAAATATATGAGATACTATTTTGGATATAATGGCTTCCACATATAAGGTAGATTTATGCTGTCGCGGACTTTTATTTACAACTATTTAAGACAAACAATCCTACGGTATATTATTTTCGTGTAACTTTATTATATGTAACCAGACTGAGCTACAGCAACGCGTGGCCGGTTACCGCTAGTAATAAACAAAATAGCTGCGTAACAATATTTTACTGGGTATATGAAAATCTGACCCTATTGTCAATATGTCACCTGAGCCTAGCACCCAATTTTCTCCCTAGCGCCAGAATACTCCCCGTAAATAACAATATTCCTAGATAATAAGAGAGATTGTGCCGATTCCAGTCCCTATTGAGTTAGACAATTAGGGTAGCTTTATTAAGTTATAGCATCTCATGGCGTCCATTCAATATAATTAGTGTGGGTACGTGACAGGCATAATATTATGTTGCGATAAGTCCAAAGATGAAAATATATCATATAGCCTATTCATACGCATAAAATCAAGTTACAAGTACTCATACATATAAGCGTTTACAAATTATAACAAAAATACACTAAAAATTCTATTATACACCAGAAGAATTAGGTAACTTCGCTGTGTTCATCAATCTGGAACCAAAAGATGCATGATAACGGCTAGATGAACATCGCAACAGATCTGAATGAGAGGTTAAAGAATAAGACCCTTTGTTGATACCCATCAAACCACATTCTTTCTCTATCCGTAACTTCGTGTGCACGGTAGGTAGGATAGTCTCGCAAAACATCATTGTGGAATGCTGACATGACCCCTTAATATGGCTTAGACTCATCTTAGACTACTAGTTACTACTTACTATAGGTTTTCTTATTTCTTATTCTTAATTCAAATGCAGTCGGGTTTCAAATAAGAAAATATCCAATTATGAACACAACGCTAGAAATACTTAAGAATTCAAAGCAAGAAAATATATCTAGGCTAGTACCTAATAAATAGACCTGCTGTAAATAGTTCTCGTCATTTTCGACGTGAAAGCGACTCAATATTTTATAGCCGGATAAAATATTACCCTATCCAATTCCCTTTCTTTCTCGTATGAATTCATAATTTAATTGAGTACAATATATTACAAGTTAGGTAATCCGAATCTACATAATACATTTATCCGGTTTCATATGAGTAGGTGGTTTCTTGCAAGGGTCCACACGAATACACGAGGGTGAAGTGGCAAGGAAACTTTTGGGTCTTTATTTATTGTTATTGCCTCATTAAGGTACCTAGCAAGCGATATCCTACAAATTGCAAATAAATAAACCACCACAAACACTCATGGAATCAGTAAAAGGAAATGTTTTTAGTGAAAAGAATCTACTTATAGCAAATGCCAACCTCGGTAAAAAATAATAACGCGTAGAAACTTTAAACAGGAGTGTAATTTAATGAAGACTTTTTATGCTACGACTCAATTTAACAATATTCAATATGCTAGGCTGTAGATACAGTAGGTATAAAGATTACTATATTTCATGTTATGTCAAGAGGAAAACGTTTAAACCATGGAATTACGTCCTCACTTATTAAATCCATGCTTTAACTCTTCAATGTTATTCATGTAATTGTAAATTGTAATGACATTAAGGCTAGGTACCCTATGATAGTAGACATTTACAAAATGTTGTAAAACCCTAAGTATTCGTAAGTTCAAGTAAAAGAAGATTACTTAGAAAAGTGATTTACTTATCGCATAGATTTAATACCTTAAAGGAAAGATACGTTGGAACTGCTTATCTGAAACGAAATCCTGAAAAGATTATTTTCGTGAATAAAAATATTTTTCGTTTACGAAAACATTTTGATATTATGTAACGTCATGGCATCGGTATTTCCAAACTGTACACAATTGTGAGAACAAAACCAGCAAATGCACTCTTCGAAATCAAATGGCTCGTAACTAAAACACCAAAAAGTGTGTAGCATAAACAGCATTCTATTAGGATAATAGCACTCAAGGCAAATTGCGCTCTATCTCATAGGTGGAGCGTAGGTATTTTGAACTTATTGAGCGCAAATTTTGAACACCGCAACTCTTTGAATAGTCAATGTCGCGTACCCTTATCTCGCCACAGAAAGGCGACACCACATTACCGGTATTATGCCCCTGCTCGATATACGGACCGGCTTCCCCAAAACACGCTTTCGAGTTTGGTGTTAAAGCCTTGAATTGTATACGAGGCGGTGAAGTAGAGGGCATTTTCAAAGTGCAATTTATATTGTATTGGAAGTTAGAGCGCGTTTACCCCGCTTGCACAATATTTTGTGTCGAGCCAATGTGCCGCGTAGAGCCTTGTTGCATGTCCTCTGCGAAGCTTGCTTTACATTTTCTTGTCTCCCTGCAGAGAACATTTAATAACCGCAAGTGGAATTCTCTCACACTATTGGAGTTCACGAAGCGATTAGGAAATAGTGTGTTCAACGCGATTTATTTCTAAACTGAATCGCGAGTATATTGTGCCGTAAAGTCTTAGCTGTTTATATTTACAGGATAATGAAGGAAGGGTAACAAACAAAATCCTACAAAATTTGCTAATCATATTCTTATACTACTTATAGGAGATTCCGTAACTAGGAAGAGTTTTTATGACACATGATAAAATATATTCCAGAGACTTTTGGTTTATCCAATAAAAACTGAAACATTAAAAACTACGTTCATTGTTTTCTTACATCATATATTTGTAGTAGCTAGTGATTTTGGAGATTTCGGTTTATCTGTGCTATTATAATAAAGAGAGAATGTTTGTTGGTTGTAGGTTGGTAAGTAGGTACATCAGTAGGGTAAGTAATAATACTTTAAAATAAACCAAAAAAAAAAACTAATAGTTGGATGAATGTTGGTATGATACACATGTTTTTTTTAAAATTAAGCTCGATGAACTAATTTACTGAAAACCTTTTAAAAAATGTTCCAAATCATTTCCCTTGCTATTTCCATCGAAATTTATAAAATAAGTTTTTATTTCTAACCGTCCGCAGTGTAGTAATCTGGTGAAGTACCTACCTGCTCCGAGTGGCCAAATATGTGACAAGAGACCCGTTTCTAGACCCTTAGCACTAAGACCATTAAAAGTTGCAGGCATGATAGCATATTCCTAATTTCTGCACTTAAGCAATCGTCGGAAAGATGTACTTACCGGATACATAATAAATAAGGCGTTAATCTTCAAGAGTAGCAATGCACCAGCGACCAACGTCAAATAGAATTCTAATCTTGTTCGTGGATAGTTAAGTGAATGGGCTGCAGTCTATAATACATCCATGGCTGCAGTCGACATTTCATAATTGTTGAACTTGACACAAGCGTAATGCTACAATTATAAAAGAAAACCCACATCCAATATATTGTTGCTCAACCCGTTATTTTGCAATAAATGATGATCTTTTCGTGATAACCCATTATTTGCATTAACGTCAACTCATCTGTAGGTATTGGGCGCAATCTTGTCAGCCGCTGCATCATAAATTTCGTTCCCTGCAGTATCCTCGTTACGCTCACGTGCAATATGAGGTAGTGCATCGATGCCGAGCGACTAATTTGATAGCTGCGAGTACGTGCATAATTTGCAAGCAATATTGTGGCTCTTACGGACAAAGGACTGATTTGAAAGAAGCAGAAAGACCGGAAAACTGTCACCTATTTATTGAAGTGAGTTCGGTGGAAAAAATCGCAGACGAAAACCGATCGGTAATTTGTCATATTGTGGCTCTTACGGACAAGGATTGAATTGAATGAAGCTAGTGCAGCGGAAAATTTAAACGACTTAATTAAAAATATAAATATAACCTAAGACTCTTACATTCATAATTACCTGAAACATGCACACGTGAGACATCACAAACATCCAAGATTTTTTTTATTTTCAGTTTTAGGTACACAAATACTCATCCGAGGCTAGTTATGCCCCGTGTCGAAACCAATATTGTCACTATGTTTAAATATTTGTTGTGGCCAACTGAATACCCAGCGCCGGCTGGGTGACCAACTAACGTGTTAGTTATTAGAGATTTCTGTGAAAATCAACACCCTGAAGTCTCATATTGTTCAGATTATAGGTACTCATTCCCGATAAAATTTCACGGAACTAATCCTCGAGTAATTTTCACAAGGTAAAAACAGCTGAAGGCTGCTGAAAAAATACTGTAAAGGTAGTAAACAAGTTCAGTCAAATAGCTTTTACAGATTACCGCAAATAGGAAATTTCTCGTTCACCAAAATTCAGCGTAGGCGAGCCGTCCACCCACTACCTCGTCGCGCCATGGCATGAATCAACCCACATTGTTTATGTAACCGACAACTACAACAGCTCGCACTGTCTCAAAATAGATGAACTTATGCACTTTGGATATTCACTATCAACGACCGAACAGATTAATGGAAAATATGTTTTAGTAATAGCTTTTATTCCACGCACAATGAATATATGTTGTATATTACGACTAATCTAAGGCAAATGTATATAATATATTATATGTAGGTACCGTAAGTGTAAGGTACCGTGTCGTAAGGTGATTGACGCAACTCACTAGGAACTATAAGTATAAGATTAGATTATTGGGAAAAGATTATAGTCTGAGGTATTTAAATTATTATACTGGTGGGCTTTCTACACGTAGTTCGGGGGTCTATCAGAAGAACTTGTGTCCAAAGGCGATAACAACCACTGGCAAGTATGCTCGCTCTTTTCCATTTATTTCTCCGTTTGAAAAAATCTATCTTGATGAGTTTACGCTTTTTTTAATCGTAAAAGTTTGGTTTGGTCGTGGTTGGTGTTCACAGTCCAGGGTCGGATGACGAAAAAAGGGTATCTAATTGGCGATAAAATAAGCTAGTTATAGTTAAATATCATAGTTTGTATATCATGAATGTACCGCAGAAACCTATTAAGTCTAACGAGATAAACGTAATACAAGATTGAAAAAGTTTGAAGGATTATTCATAGAAAATTAAAAACAAATAACAGCTTTCCCTGATAGATAAAACCCTAAAGGCGCTTAGAAAAACAACGTTATCTGAAATTGTTGTTAGGAACAAAAAAAAGTGTTGAAATGAACAACAGATTTATTGGCATAAGCTCCAACCGATCTACGCTTCAGTAGATACAGTTCTGTTGCGTGTCACAGGCTTAACAGGTGAAGTGATGCGCGAAGTCTGCCGATAGCGCACTTCAATCTGAACTGAGCAATATTATAATCGAGGGTTTAGCAAATTGTTTGATTGTAAAATTACACTCGCATTTTTCTACTCATTAACAAGTGTATCGATTGCTTCATTATATTATGCACTAACGATATTGTAAAACGTGTTTTACCACAGCTGTGTCTGCCACCCATGCTTTTTGTGGCAGAATGTTGTTGCTGATATACAAATAAGGAATCCAGGTGAGGTTATGGATGTTATTGGGTTGCACTGGTCACTGGCCCATGGATTGAGAGCAATTTAAGCAACCACCACTGTTACAGAATTATTTTATAATCTACGTAAACTTAATTTGCAATTTCGATAAGGAATCATTTAATGTCCAATCCTACTAGGCGGCCTACTACTACTAGGCGAAAAGCCGAGATTGTCGCAATAGCCCAGTTACACTTGCCTTCCTATTTTCAGGAAATTTCACTTTGTATTTTTCATTTATGTGCAAATTACCCGAGGTGCTGTCAGCCACTTTGGTTGAAAAATTATTTGCTTTCTCGAGATCTGATTTCTAGAGGACGTAAATAAAAGTTCTAGGGGTCCCATGGAGAATAGCTTGCGTAATAGTCTTAGATCATATCAGGGATGATATGATTACGTCGTCTAATGATTTTAATTATAATATATTGCTGTCCTAGATTACTTCATTTTGATATTTTAGGAACATTTGTAAAAAAAAATGAGGACATAGCCTTCATGTGCGTAATATATGTCAGTATTACGTAAATAGACCGAGGCCGATAAAGTTGTTTACGCGATTTCCAAGCACAGGCGCGGTCAAGGCCTTATAGAACCTAGACATTGAAGACCAAAATTATTGTCTTCGACAATAACATTTTGTGGCATAGGTACGTATAAGGTTGCTAAAATAAACATGTTACAGTTTGTTTTATTTATCGTTATTTGGTAAAATTGTTATTTGTTAGTTGTCCATAAGTAAAATCGATTAAGTATGCGAAGGATCCAGAGTTCAATGCCTGTCCAAAGAAAGAATTTATATGCTAGAGCGTTTGTTGTTGGGCGTTTTAATTTTTTTTGTCTGTATGTGTCAGAGGTCATTATATTTAAGGTTCTGTACCGAGTTCAAAACGAAAAGCAAAAGGATTTAATCATTGATCACTATTGTTTGATTTGTTTGTTTTTATATCACGGTTCGTTTTGACGACCAAAAGTCAATATGTCCTACCCTTGGAGGAATAATCCTCCAAGGTCCTACCTATATTAGCTATTAAAATGGGTAAGTAGGTTGGTACTGATTTAACTTTAGATGGGACCTAGCAAGGATAAATCAGTTAATCCAAGGTTAATCACAACTCTAATTTGGAGTGTTCTTAGAATACAGATTATTCTGTATTCTGAGGAGTTTTGCTATTCGAAGAATATTGCCGTATCACTTACTGAACATCCATAATTTTCCTGTCGTACTAATGGCTACATTTCATTATAATATCCCCCGCATATTGGACGGTAGCAGATTATCTTTTAAAGCGTCTATTTTAGAACGTATAAAAGCGCATACATTTTAAACTTCCTTAAAGTAGGTGCAGTGAATAGAGAAGCGAGTGTGCACGCGGCTTAAGCCGACTCATGCACACAGCGTTCCAATATGGCGGCAAACAGTGAAATTTAGACCTAGGTCTAATATCAATATCCTTGCAGTGTTTTTTTGTACATACTCGGCGCCATCTTTGATGGGGAAATTTTGCAAGCCCAGACAGAGGAAGGAAATGTATGGAAAATACCTACATGTACCAACCCTTAGCATATAAAAGTGGCAAGAAGATGATGATTGATGTGAAATTTGGCCCTAGACAAATGGTTTATTAATCGTATTTTTTTATATGATCACGTATTCCATATTACGCAAGAACCAAACTTTAAAGAATAATAGATACAGTTACACTAACAACTGACTAGTAACTAGTAAGGTTACTAACAGTCCTAACACCCATAGTCCCATTATTAACGAATACGAATGAACTAATATTCTTATTAACATCTTGTACTAACAGTCCCTCATAACTATTCCAGGCTTGTCACAGATGTCCATGGGTGGCAGCGGTTGGTGGAACTGCAAGTTCGTTTGCTACTCTCATGATATAAAAAGAAAAGATAATTTCATTCGAGAAAATTACAACATGTTGCAAGCTCGTTCGATAAAATGAAAGACCGCTTATAATAAGTGACAACGGTCGACTGTCACTCGCCGCTCGTGGACCGCTCGTCGCCCAACGCCGCGCGCCACCCCGCTGCTGCCCCGCTGCCGCCCCGCTGTCGTCCCGCTGTCGCCACGCCCGTCGTTGTCGCCGAAAACGCGGCCTCAAAGATTGAATCCTCAGCAACTAGGTTCATTTAGATCCCGCACAATCCGGTTCGCACGACTACAGAGCCTCTGTAGTCGTTGGGTTCGCACGTACTTTTTTGTTTTGTTCGGAGTGCCATGGGAGTTTTATAAAAAAGACGTAAATAGAGCTCTACCTCAGGGACGGAGACGCATTACTGACTCAGTTGCTTCCATATATGTCTACAGGCAACGGGAAGCATTTTCTGACGTGTATAATTTTCTAACCTTCTAACCCTTCAGGCTATCATTTTTTTCCTTGCTTTTTCCTCAATGCCAGTAATTCTTTCATTCGAAATGTCCCATGTGTATCTTGGATTTCAATACAAACCTTTGTCGCGAAAATACCGCTAAGCTTTGTTGGTCAAACAGAAGAGCCCAGAATGCGAAATACTAGCATAATAGCATTACTTTGCTGGTACCCCACGTGAGACTACAAAGTAGATCACAACACAGCACTGTAATCCATTCAATGTATCACTATGCAACTTGTACTCTTATCTTACCGCGTGGAGCCGCGGCAATCCGTTACCAATATTTAGATAAAATATAAATTCACCCCCTACGTATTCAAATGTGAACACTATTACCTCTTCGCTGAGTCCACATTTGATTCTACCCCTGGCAATTTTACAACGTTTTACTGCAGATAATCCGTATGATATTGGAAGGCCTGTCGGTGCATTCACTGGGCTGCACAAAATTTTCTATAACGATAAAAGCAAACAAGATAGCCATCGAACTAATGTTAGGAAGCCGGGCTCTATTCCTCTGTATTAAACTGAAGCAACAGTGATTCTTTCAGCTTCTGAATTGAATTCAAGATAGAATTATGAATTTTTGATATTTGTCTGCAGTATTGTTGTCTCGCTGACCGAGTACAAGTCGTACAAGATGAGGATTTGATTCAATATTTATTCAATTTTGTAAGGTTTTATTTCACATAAAATCGTTTTATGAGCCCTCACGTGGAATGTCTTTGTACAGAATTTTGTTTATTTAATGTAAACAACCGACATAAAACAATATTGATTATTTTTAGTTGCGAACATTCAGAGAATAGCAACATTGCTAAATGGCATTATTCTTTTATAATCTTATTATTGTTTCCAGCTGAGCCGAGCTGTTCGATCTTGGATCGATCAAGCACTCAATTTTATCAATGTACTCAGTTACAAAAGTATGATTATTACTAGATATTATTATTATTTTCGAAATATTTTTAATAAAACATTAGATTTCTTTTTAATTTTAGGCAATTCTAAAACTAATGTTTACACTAAATAGATTATGAAATAAATTCGACAAAATAAATTAATGAAACATGAATGAAATGAATAAACGGCTTTAAAAAATTTCATAAATTATTTTTGCTAAAATACTTGATCACGTGACAATATTTTTGCTGTATAAAGTCATGCAATGAACAGCTTGAATTTGTTTTAGGTACCAAAAGTACTACCTGAAAAACCTTAGTTAGGTAGGTACAGTACACCACGAGTAGCGTGATCATCGTTTAAGTAGGATTTAGTCATGTCGTTTAACTCAAAATTATATTACAATTGTATATATTAGGCTATGTAGGTATTATGTAAAAATTAGGCAAAATCCTCATAATAGACATGCGAAAGATAATATGCCGCCAGATATTTTTAATCCCATATAACATTTAACGAAAAGCTTATTCATTAAACAGATGCCGCAAAACTTGCCAAGCGAATAAATTCCGAAGTACATTCATGACATAAAGTCCTCAAAAAAAACTAGTATAGCGTTGCAAATTGTAAGTAGGTACGATACAGAGCGGCAATACGGTGACTGCGGTGGTACGGAACGTTAAAATGCTTCCGTTTTTGGCGTCCTCTCAAGTTAGTTAATGCTTCCAAAACAACAACGCTGCGAACACAGCGATACGTATTTGCGGCGTAAAGTTTGGACAACGCTTGCCCTCGGCCCTTTATTGCTGTTGTTGGTGGTAATAAGATTTTCTTTGTTTTTATAAATCGCTCGGTCAAAGAAACAGTGACTTTGTGTTTGCTTGTCGGGGTGTATGTGAGTGTGCGTGCGTTTCATGTGTAGGTATCTGCGATATGCCTTTCGTCTATTTCACTTCAAGGATACCATACGTATCAATACGTAGTCAATATTCGACAATCTAAATCCGTGCCATGGAAAACAAAGTGTGATCACAAATTGTTATAGGTACATCTATATCAACAAATTTATAAAACAAAGTCGCTTTTTGTGTGTGTCTGTTTGTTAATCTACTCCTTCTACCCAACGGATTTTGATACTGTTTTCACTATAATTTAGAGAATTTCTTTCGGAAGGTTATTATGTAAAATACATGCATATTATGTTTATAGAAAGCACGATGCAATATACTACGAAATTGTGTATCGTAAAAAAGCCTACAAAAAACCGACACTAACCATTTTTATCTTTTACATATTATAGTTAATCCTAGCGAACGGAAAGAAGCTATTTTGTTCGAACGCCGAGTAATCTTTATCCAATTAAATGTGTTAGTTACGTTGGACATGTAATGGAGATCGAAATTGCCCGTCACAGCAGGAATGAATAACTTAGCAGATAATATCACAGATATAAGAATAACGCGCAACAAAAAAGTTGTTTGCGTGACGAGACTAACAAAGCTCCAGGGATTTATATGGTTTTAATTCTTATTTGCGCCTTGTCGCTAGTTTGGCATATTTCACTTACCTATGCCAAATACGGCGATCCGTTCATTCTTAACTGCAGTAACCGGTCAAAGTCAGTATTAGTAAACTTGTGACCTGGTTTACGGTGCAGGTTGCCGCGCAACTCGCAAATGAAACCAATTCGTTACCAGTGCGACAGCACGCCCGACCGGCGGCGCGACGCACGTCGCGGTCTCTTTACAGCGCTTGTCCACCAAAACCGTCACCGACCGACGTTATTATTTCGGACCAGGGGCGTGCAGAGTTAAAAAAATCAGGGTAGGCACTGAGTACCTTACTATGAAATGTACTTATATGTTAAATACTAGAAATATTAATAATCTTACCTAAAATTTTTCTTCATATGACGCTTTAGTAAACACATCACGTAAATTAATTAAACACAGTTTTTTTTTTCTTCAATAAGTAACAATTCACTGCAATTATTACTGCAGTTATATTAATGCCATAAAACATGGTTTTATATAAAATTGAATTAGTTTTATAATGTTTTATATTAAAAACCTATGCATTTAGCAATTTAACATGAAGCAATATATTTTTTTGTTGGCCTCGCATGGCATGTTTCGGACCGAGTTTAGAACAACGTAATGACGATCGTCAGTCCACCACGCCGATTGCCGGCGCTGAACACAAGACAATAATCCAAGACTCAACATAATCCATGCACCGATGCCGGTAATCTCCACATACACATTAAAACACAGTGTTTTGTATTACCGGCACTTTGGCTCGTCTCAATTGCACAGAACTGCTCACAATATCTGACATTGTGAATGTATATATACTACGAGGGGCCATCGTCTTGTTTTCCGTGACGGTTTTGGTGGACAAGCGCTTTTAGGCCGGGGCGGCCGGGGCGACCAACACGATAGCTATCTCCGCTAAACAAAACAAAAACGGAACGCCACTATTTTCTGCTATATTGCAGTTACATTCGCTTCCGAAACGTTGGCCTTTGTTGTAGTAAGGTTTTACTGTATCGCATTAAATGGATACCAACATGTGCTTTGCAGACATTAATGTCCTTTACGTCGCCGCGTCCTTATGAAAAACATAAGTCATCTGTTTCGAGTAAGTACTTACTTTAGTACTTCAGTTGAATAGTTTATACAAACATGTCTGGTAAACAATGTCATTATCCATTACATAAGATACAGTTATTGCTCCTACAGATGTACCTAGATGTAGTTACTGAAAAAATATAACACATTATAATAGTAGGTATTGCAAAAACCTGTCTGACCCTTTCAATTATATATGAACCAACGCAGCAAGCTGTCTACAAGTAGAAAATGTGACAATACAGTTGATCTTATTCGTTCTCTGTAGATACAAACATAAAAGAACATAATAGTCAGACTTCACTGAGCCTTTGGGCGTTTATAGCAACGGCTTTTTAGATATTTTTTGGATGTATCTAGATGAGTGGAGATGTTAAAGCGTAATAATTAATTAACCTTTGAACTTTTAAGTATTGTCAAAATCAATAATTAATGTAAAATGGGAAATCCCGCATTGAGCAAGTGTGAGCAACTGAATTTATAGGTTCGGATACGTACATTGACATTGGCATTGGTTAACGCATTTTTGTTTTTTGAATCGCGGGACAACAATTTTCGCTACGGCAAGGCTGCAATAGTCACGCTTCCTAAAGGAACACTTACACTGCACGGTGCGTCAGCGATCACCGACAAATTAACGCCCGGCCATTACCCACTCCCACCAAAACTCATGACGACCTGCAACATATGGCAACATAATAGTGAAACTTTTAAACCACACCGTATTTAGAACTAAACATGGTTATGGTGTTCCTTGACCAAACTTCGAAATATCAAAGTAAAGTTCTGAAATCAGAAAGTTTATAGGTACGCATTTATTAGCCAGTGGTTGTTTTTACCCAACATCAATTACGAGAAACACTATTGACGGAAATCTCGACATAATAGTTTACGACTAGCATAGAAGAAACATTTTTTTCGATCTCTAGTGCAGGTGTCCGAGTGCGGTGATGTGGGTGGGATTTGTTAAATTATGAAATGTATTAATCGCTGTATGTCAAGAAGGAATTTCACTCTCAACACTTTTTCAATTTAAGACATCACTAAAGCAACATAGTATGCGGGTCGCGGTGACATGCGACCATTTCTGTCCTGACGCGCCACTGTTTGTAATTTAAATTTGAAATTTACATAGTTTATTGCAACTTAAGAATGCAATTTGTTAACGTAGGTAAGACGCTTGGCTACGATTTATGTCCCCGGCTGGATTTTGTGTGAAACGCGCTTTATTTATGCTACAAATGAATATACAATTTATTTTTGAATCGCTAGAAGATTTATAGA
>DWMR01000238.1:0-14428 GCA_018245355.1 Dalla costala
GAGCGTAGCTATGATTTCAAAAAATTAAAACATAAATGTTAAATCTTCCACATGTCATATCAGTATTTTCTTATGACATTGTCACGTTCAACTATCGTCAGTAAACCGACTTTACAGACAACCGATTTCTTTAAACCGCTTTTTTTTTATTTACCGAGACTTGAAATAAAACGAACACTGAGTGTTAAGTGAAGCTTACATGAAGCGTACATTAGTGAAAACCGCACCTAAATCGGTTACGCCGTTTCTGAGATTAGCGCGCACAAACGCACAGATAAACAGACAAATAAAGGCCCGTAATAATAGTAATTCTCATATATCTTCCATGTACAGACAGCGACCAGTTACAATTTTATTGTATGTAGGGATAGATTTGTAAAACCATGGTCTAAGGTAAAACCCCATGTTTTTAGTCCTATCTCATGCAGGTGTGCAGGGCCACACATTTGTAACTAACTAACTGCGGTCTCTTAAACACCCACAGAAGTTGCATGCTTATACAAAAAAGTTTGAATTACTTCACCAAACATTGATCAAATTGGTTCCTACTGAGTGCATTCTGGTGTACCTACTGGCCTCTCTCCGGCTACCGATCTCAATATCTCAATTCCGATCTCATTCAAGTTTCAGAACAATCACCGCTGGATCCAGGGCGGTCCTTAACAAGTCAATGTAATCCACTAAGAAGTTTGATCAATACTTTTAGTTGAGTTGGTTATTATTATTATCGCCAAATGCGTTTGTAAATATTGGATGGAAGTTGGAAGTTTGAGGAACTGAAATTTGTGCTGTAAATCATTCATTTATGGTGACTTGTATACGAGCTGGTTGACCAAGCCATCAACACACATGTATAAACAAATATAGCTCGTTACTATGAGTATAATTTCGCACCCCTAGTAATGTAAGGCCACAACTCAAAATTTCGTGTTTTCGGGTTTTTGTGTTAAACGGGCTCAATATCCACTGTTCTACACAGTGCCTATCACAGAAAGAGAAAAAAGACAATAGTAAAACGAATACTTTAAAATAAAAATTTGAAATTATTATGTAATGAATGATTAAGTACAAATATCAGGTTCGCTGAATCTTTAAACACGTTTTCCCACAACTTGAGATTTTTGAGATATGCCCTTAAATTACTAGGGGTGCGATATGTAGAAGTACTGGAAAGTATTGGTCACATATACTAGAACAGAGCTTGCTCAAGATAAAACTCTGTTTCTTCAGCTTCGACGAGTACTTTTGTTATTATATGGATCAGTACGTAATTTATGACATTTTTACTTTAAAAAATTAACTGATACTATGCCTAGTCCGGAGCTGAATGTATGACCGAGGGGTACTTTTTTGTTAATGCGTTTATGGTGCGACCCTCCCCCGAAATTTTGCGGCTTCGGTCACTGACCCTTGGGTGCAAGTCGTGATCATGCATTAGGGTGTGCTTTTTTTTTTAAATTAAAGACAAGCTCTATAAGTATCAATAATGAATGAAATGATGAATATTGCTGATTAAATATTCGTATCCCTTGGTAAGAGCAGAACCTTTCGTAGAAACGTAACTGATGACGCTGAATAGCGGGAATAGTATGTGCTGATAAGAATGATAAGATGTGCTCCGATGCAGTAAATAAAAAAATTAATAAAATATTTTTTTATTAGCTTGACTTGTAAAGTATGTATCTATCTATCTATCAATGTAAGAAAATCTTTCAACGTTAATTTCATTTCTAGCTGTACGATTTGCTTGAAAATTTGCACGTGTCCTGCTCCGATGACAATAAATAATAATTTCATAGTTTCAACCTGATATCCTTGTCAGGACCACCAGGGTTAAGGGATAATAATTAAGGCTACAAAATCAGCAAATAAATCATAGTTTAAAAAAACGTTAAAAAGCACCCACGCTTTTTTGACAATAAAATTTTCAAAATTATTTTCTACTTTTTAGTTCGGATTACAATTAAATCGTGTTTTTTTTGTTTTTGTATAGATATTATAGTTGATGTTTAGCAAAGGCACAATTACCCAAAAAAGAACCACTCTATAACGACTATTTTGCTTCAGGGCTAAGAAATAAAAGAATAGAAAATTCTCTTCAGAATGTAAGAAGCGCTTATCTAATGATAGTTAAAGATACTTTATGAGAAAAACACACCAAATAAATGCAAACAAACAATTTATTGCGATAAGTTATCCGGTACAGAAAAAGCAACACATCAACGCTCTACAACCTTCCATGCATAAAATACACGGACTCCACACTACAGCCGCTAGCAAAAACAGCATTATGTCAGTGAACTGCTTCCAAACGTTCATCATAGCAAGACAATGTGGATAAAACCACGGGCACTTGTAGTAAATAGAAAGACAAGGTCTTCTCCTCAACGAAGCCATGTAAAGACTACATTGAAAATCAAGAGGCTCACGACGCCGCCTCACAGGTTTCCGCTTAAACTCACGAGTCCTCGGGTCTGTATCCGCTATATGTAAAAAAAAGTGCGTAAACCGATTCTCTTCCAGTTTCTGCTTAGCTGCTTGTACTCTCTTCATGAACAAACATCGCATTTTAAGACGCCGTGCCGTCGCAGCAGCATCACTTTCCATGTAACTTTTTCGCAATTGCTTTACTACTAAATCTGGATCAGTTTTCTTACATTTAATTTTTTCATACGCGACTTTCGGGTCGATCACAGCTTTTGCTGTGGAACGCAATGCCCCGGATATAGTTGTAACGCCAAGTTTTCCGACGTCTATGAGAGAATCTACCGCAAGCGTTATATCACTGGAATCTTTATATTTTTTGAGCCTGTTCTCTAAATCTTTGTTACGTTTAATACGTTTAAGTCGTCGTTTTTCGTTTCGTTCATGTTCGACATGAAGCCGTTTATCTAATTCTTCCCTTTCATGTTTATGGAGAATTGATTCAGCTTTTCTTCTAGCTATTGTTTCTGTACACGTACAAATGTGTTGTTTCTTTCTTTTAATTTTCTTAGATTCTTGAGTACAAATACGACTACCACAAACACAAGGTTTTTCGTGTTCAATTTTTTCTCCACGTGGTCTACTTACTTTCTTTTTAGATTCTATGGTGCATTTGGTACTTCCACATGTGCAGGGATAAGCTAAGGGCTTAGTGGGGGCTGCCTTTGTCTTAGTAAATAATTTACCAAATTTATTTTTTGTATCTTTAGCTGCTTCCAATATTTCAGCTCCCTGAACTTGACGTTTTCTAACGCATTTGCAACAGGTGCATGAATAACCGTGTTTATTATTACTTTGGCCGAGTTGAGTAGCTCCTTTCTGTAAAGCTTTCCTGTCTAATTGGGTAAATTTTTTGAGTAATTCATCTTTATTAACGATATCGGAACTGACGGAATCTATCTGTAATACGAATAAAGGTTTTTCATCAACGCAACATTTGTCTATTTTAATGGGCTGTTTTTGAATAACTTTCTCTGCTGTAGACTTTTTTCGCAGCGAAGATTTTCTTCCATTGCTAATTAAAGATCTATTTTCACAAGGACACTTGTCTGTATTTCGTTCATGCGATGTTATGGTTAACCGTCTATCACCACCTCCTTTACTTATTTCTTGTACATCTATTTTTCTTTTACAGCATTCACAATATTGACAATCATCTGCAGACTCTGAATGAGTAATTGCCTTTTTAAGGCTTTTTTTCGATGCATTTTCAAGTAAACGAAACACACCTGACACTTTACGATCATTTTTATTATCAGATTTTAGAGGGCAATCATTTACCGAACAAGAATGACAAAGTCTGGATCGTTTACTACATTTATGCTGAAAAAATTTTCTTCGATGCATGTCATTACTCGAATTTTTCGAGTTATCAGCAAAAGTAACCCTCATTTTCGAATGTTTGATCACAGATTGCCTGGCTTCTTGACTTTTAGATTGCTTATCATCAAATTGCACGGTTTCGTTTTCTCTTGCATACCCACGTATAGGTTTTAAAATTGTTTTTCCAGTTTCGTCGGTAGTCTTTGGACAAATCGAAGGACAGTTACCGCTTACAATTGATTTTGGCAACGTCGTATTTTTTGCATATTTTGGTTTAATTGTGAATTTTATTTCTGGATTCTGATGTCCGATAGTAAATTTGTTATTGGGTTCATCAGGACTTGTTTCCGTTCGCCGACAAAAAAACCTAGCACACCGACATAAAAATGAACTAGGTTTTGTTTCCAGATGGTTTTTGGGTATCGATTTGATACTTTTCTTTGCAGTTAATCTTTTACCTTTACCAAATATTAAAGTTTCACGTGTTTTATGATCATCTTCACTTTGACCCGAAACTAAAACTTTGCTTTCTTTTTTATTAAATTTACTGGGAGTATATGGTAAAATAGTGTGCATGTCGTTCTTAAATTTTCTTTTAATAAAATTCACATTATTATAATCTGGGCAACTGTTAGGGTCGCATTGTAAGGAAGCAAGCTCTTTCATTCGAAGATATTTTTTATCGGTCTTAGTGGCAACTGATCTAACGTCATCTAATAATTTCGGATTAGTAGACTTCGACCCCTTACGTCGGTTTGCCTTTCCCAATAGTTCAGTTTTTAATACATTTTTATTGAATGGTTCTACCACTACTCTTCCAACTGTGAATGATTGGGGATACCTCACATTAATTACCGGACGTTCTATATTTTGCGGCATCCTTTGGCGTGTAGCTTTCTGAAGTTGTAGTGTACAAAAACATCTCTTCAAAATGTTGGCAGCATCAGAAGACTGATTCTTTGTTTTAATTCCATCCATCTGTGAATTATTATGTCGAAATTTTCCTGCTCTGGCTGTAACATTTTTACTTAAATAAGATTTAGAATCTTCTTTATTACCTCTTGTTCTAACTATTTTTTGACTACAAATAAGAGCGGGTTGCGACTTTTCTTTAAAAAACTCTACATTAAATTTGAAATTCGATCCAATTCTGACAGCACGTTTATTTTGTCTAGAAAAAGATGTATTTTGATACATTCTTGGTGATTTCCATTGAATTGATTGCGGTTCCGAATGATGTGCAATATTTTTTTCTTTTATGAAATGGGACTGAATTTTATGGTCTCTTACTTTAGAAGTACGATTTCCTAATGATACTGTTGTTGTTTTCCCTACTCGTGTTCCAATATTACGAGATTTATGTACAATTCCTCTTTTCCTCATTTTATCTAAACATTCATACGGATTACATTCACCGGGAATGCACATTAGGGGCGGACATTCATATACACCCAATTCTCGTGGTACAGAATACTTAACTTTCGTTGTAGTCATTTTGTTTTTAGTTGTTACTAGTGGCTGCAATGATTGCTCTTGCAATTTAGTATTATCGGATTGTTGTAAGAGTTTCAATGTACAAAAACACCTTTTTGGTACAGTGTTAGCTGCAGAACTCGTTAAACGTCTTTTTAAATATGGACATTGAGATCTTTGACAGCGCTGACCTCTCACCATACCATCAGAACCTTTGGAAGTAACCTGTAACTTCTCTGATCTTGTTTTCAACTTCGGGTCTTTGTAGCTGTTAGCTTCCCTAAAATATTTATTTTCAGCAACTGGTAGCCCATGTTCTTTAAAAAACTCCACATTGAAACTAAAATTTGAACCAATACGTACTACTTGTCTGTTCGGGGTATAAGGAATCGGGTTAATCGAGTTTTGATTTGATTCTTTACTACGTTGCCTTCGTTTTACAACAAAGGACGTTCCTCGTGAATTCAATTTTCGCGCCTTTATAAATTGTGCCTCCGTAGACCTAGTTCTTTGCCGTCTAATTGAGTCCGTTGCAGAATCTTTAAAACAACGTTTACAGTGTGTACCAAAATCTCGAACCTGCCTTTTTTGGATTCGTTTTAAACACTCATAGGGATCACACTCGCCTGGTACACAAACGTTAGGTTCACATTCATAAGGTTCTAATGTTCTAATTGGTTTTTTAATTCGATCCTCTCTTGGGCTTTTGTTTTGAGTGGAAGTGCCTTTGATTTCATATTTAACTGCATGAGTTAGTGGTTGGCCTTGTAGTCTTCCAACTTTGTTAAGTTTGAAAGCACAGACACACTTTTTCAAAAACTGCCCAACGGTGGAATGGTTAGACCTTGGTTGGTAACCGATATTAGGCTTAACAGGTATTGTTTTTAAACCTTTGTTGTTATATTCTTTCTCTCTCAACTGTAAAGTGCAGAAACAACGTTTTAAATGTGCCATTCCGGTTTCTGTTGCTCGTTTCCTTGTAGATACCGACTGCGAGTTGACATCATGGCTTAAGTTTGATGGTTGCACTTTTTTGTGGTATTTTAAAGGTTTCTTGGAGTACTGCTTCATGTCAACTTCTTTTGACGGAGGATTTTTAGACGCGTCATTTCCGGTATCTTTAAAAAACTCTATGTTAAAACTAAAATTAGATCCAATTCGTACAGCTTGTTTGGGCGGATCAAAAGATTTAACTTTTTTAGTTTTTTCAATGTAACTTTTGGTTTGTTTAGCTTTAGGTGCAGTACTCGTAAGCTTTGCTTGCAAATTTTCATCTCTCTTTTTACTAGAAGCAAAACTACCAATCGATTTCCTATTAGCATATTCCGTAATCATCCCAAAATGTTTTACCTGTCTTTTCCTGATTCGTTCTAAGCATTCTACCGGATTACATTCACCAGGGACACATATGAATGGTTCACACTCGTATGGTGACAAATTCTCTCTATCATAGTATTTTTGTACTGGTTGACCTTTAACCTGTTTGTGTGATTGCGTTTTGACAGTTCTGGTTATCTTTACATTTTTTGTGTCAATTTTATTGATATTTTTAGGCTTTTTAGGCCGGTCGGTAGCCCTATTTAAAAGCTTTAAGGTACAAAAACAACGTTTTAGTGGTGGACTGGAGGCAAATTTACTAGTTTCTTTTTTCGTATTTTGTGACCCAGCACTACGTATTGCAGGGCCACCACTTTCAGTTCCAGTACTTTTAAAACGATTTCTTTTTGGTGTTTTGATGTTCTGTACATCTATGCTTGGATACAATTTACGTTCTCTCGGTTTTTCTAAGTTTTCACCGCCTTCTATATTTTCTTTATAAAATTCAACATTAAAGCTAAAATTAGAACCAATTCTTACAAGTCGCTTATCTGCATTAACTGTTGATTTATCATGAGATAGATTGGATTTTTTTACGATTTTTTTTTGCTTGCGGTGTTTTTGAACTAGCGCTTGAGATTTTTCGTTTCTCGGCCGTTTAAAACTTCCAAAGTCACTACATACGGATTGTGTTCTAACTGACTCAGTTTCAGATCGTTTTGAATATTGCTTAGCCATTCTTTGTTGTATAATTTTATGACAAACATGCGGATCACATTGGCCGGGAACACATATTCCAGGCTCACACTCATAAGGCTCCAAAGGAGGTAAATGTACTTTGTTTCTATAATTAGTATTTGTTCGTTTTTCAGCAGTTTCAATGCCATTGTGTTCAGTTCGATCTTTGGCTTCTTTATTTCGCAAACCAAGTAAGCATAAACATTTTTGCATGAATGTCGTTGCATTATGCTGATTCGGAACTTCAATGCCTTGAAGCTTTGCCGTACAAAAACAACGCCTAACAAACGAAGAGGTCATCGTAGATGCTTGATTATATGGGCTTTCCATTTGTGTATCTCTACTATAAACACTTTTGCTGCTTTGAGAATAACTTCCCTTTAACTCCTTCTGATGTTCTTTGTGCCTAGGATTACTCCCCGAGGTCCTCATTTTCTGATCTTGTTTTATAGTTTCTTTAATTTCCGGCGCAATGTTATTTTGAGGTGTACCTTTATTAAATTCTATATTGAAACTAAAATTTGAACCAATACGTACTGCTTGCCGAGAGCTTCGCTCAACAGTGGGTAGATAATTATTTTTGTTTATTTTAACATTTTTCGAACCTTCCGTAGTTCTATTATATGTTTTTTTAGGTTTAGCACCCACAGCACGGGTTTTATTTTTAGGATATCCTTCACTTGTCATGCTTGAAACCGATCTATCATCAAATCGAGATGTGTTAATACCCAAATCTTTTCTGCGCTTCATACGTTCCAAGCATTTGTAGGGATCACATTGTCCAGGTATACATATACCTGGTTCGCACTCGTAAGCTTTAAGATCCTGCAAATTTACTGTAGGAATGTTATGGTATTTGGCGTTTGCAGTTCCAATTTTAACATTTCTTGATACAATACTTGGTGGTTGTTTAGTAGGCAGAGTGTTCAATTTTAAATGTTCTCTGTGAAGTCTGCCCTTTTTTTGTAACTTCAGCGTACAAAAACATCTTTTCATCATAGGTGTGTAAGTAGCTCTATGCATTGAAGTTGTAGTTGACTGCGATTGACCATGTTTCCCGGAAGGAGTTTTCTTACTTTGAACTTCTCTACTTACTCCCCTACGATTTAAAGGTTTTCTAATATATGCACCAGCGACCTCCTGCTTGTCATATTTTCTGTTCGGTTGGGAAAGATTCTTAGAGAACTCCAAATCAAAGCTAAAACTCGAACCTACTCGGATAGCCTGTCTTTGTTTAGTTTCATGGTATCGTTGATCTTTATATCCCCTGGTTTCACGTGAATGTTTATGCATACGTGGTTGAAATTGCGAACTTCTTGAATCTGATCTTTCATTACTAGTAGCATAACTCGAAATTGATTTGCTAGGAGATTTTGTACCAGAGCCCTTGTGCACATTTCTCGCTAGTCTTCTCATTATTGCCTTTTGACACTCATAGGGGTTACATTCACCTGGTATGCATATACCAGGTTCGCATTCATACGGTTTCAATTTATTTCTCACCATCATCTTGCCAGTAGGTAAACCTTCATTTGCGATTTGTACATTCATTGCACAAAAACATTGCTCTAAATAGCGACTAATGCCGGTTATTTTATTTTGGTTGTAATTGCATGGTTGACTAGCTGCTTTTTTGCATTCGTGTAACCTGTCATCCATACATGCGTAACTGGTTATTTTTACTGGTAGTTTTATATTCCTTAACCCAGATAGGTTGCAAATATTTAAGTCCCTTAAAATTTGAACTTCTACGCTCAAACTAGAATTTATCTTTAAAGGTTGTTTTAACTTGATTGGAATCTGAACTGCAGGGCCAAGTTTAAAAGAGCTATATTTTGTGATTGAATTAAGACCAGCCTTCTTTAATAGGAATGAACTAGTTGATATGGATATCATTTTATTTTTAGAATCAATTGGTCCCATTTCCGCATCGTCTTGGAATCCTAGTTTCTGAGATATTATTTCAGTTCTTGTAGTCATTGCTGTACTAACGGTATAAATGTTTGGTGGATGAAACTTATCTCTTGTATTTAATGTGGAGGGACCTGCATGGTATCGTTTGGTTTTTTTTTGTAAATTCAATGTACAGAAACATCTTTTTAGCATAGGACGAACTAATGACGCCTTATGATGTTGTTTTGGCTCCAGTGCTTGAGTGTTGACATGATCAATGCGTACTTTAGCAACTTTAATGCCTTTATTCTTGTAATTGTTAGGACGGAGTTCAGAGGCTTGTTTATTTTTAGGGTATTTGGTTAATTGTACTGCTTGAGGTGGCTGTTTAGAAAATTCGATACTGAAGTTAAAACTTGATCCGACTCTAACAGCTTGTTTGGAACTTCCAGTGCTTAATGCTTCTCCAGATCGTTGAGTATGTGAAGCGAATTGTTTAGGTTTAACTTCTAAGGTTTTAATATAGTTTTCTTTCATATTTGTACCTCTGCCGAATAATTTAGGTTGTACTAAGATTGCTGCGGATCGTTTATAAGGATTTTCCGTAAAACTTGACATTGATCTCATTTCTGGCATATTGGTAAATGCTCCACGATCTTGTCTGTTCAATGCGCGCCTATTAATTTTATCCAAACATAAATATGGATCGCATTCTCCTGGTATACAAATATTTGGTTCACATTCGAAAGGAAGTAAATTGTAATTATGTGTCCATTTGGTTTTCGTACCCTTATTGACAGTTTCTCCAATTGATGGGATTTCACCCAATGTTTGAGTATTTGCAGTTGGTATTTTAGCCTTTTTTATTCTTGGTCTTTTGGCTTCTTTATTCGTGTACAATTTTAAGGTACAAAAACATCTTTTTAGAGATGGTCCTATATTTTTATCCCTATTAATTACCTGTGTTAACATGGACTTATTATGTTTTTTAACTTTTGGATATCCGCCTCCCTTATGTTTTCGTCTTTTATATGTAACTTCTTTTGATATGCTTGGAGTGCTTGGTGTATGTTCTACAGCCGGAAATTGCTTATTTTTGTAAAACTCAATATTAAAACTAAAACTGGAACCTACACGCACTGCCTGTCGTCCCGGAGCACCAATATATGTTTTTTTCATATCAATGCGATCCAATTTAAAATCATCTTTGTACCGCCGTGGTGAACTTGTTTGACCTGGCTTGGTTGGAGTCATTGATGACTGCACAAGTTTAGCTTTGACAGTTGCAGCGGATCTTGAAACTATACTTGATGTAGATTTTGTTTTACGTGAACTTGTATATGATCCTTTGGATTTATGTCTTACACGTGGACCGTTTCTCAATTCCAAAATCTGATTACAAAATATCGGATCACATTCGCCTGGAATGCAAAAACCAGGTTCACATTCATACGGGAGCAACTTATGCTCCTTAAGTTTTAATCTATGGTTTTTTTTGGTTTCGACATATTTATCGACCATAGAGGGTACTGCTTTTTTTGATCCGAAGGAAGTTACTGTTCCTTTTGTTGAGGTAGGAATTTTCCTTTTAGTTTTCATATTTTTATGAAGCTTTAAAGTGCAAAAACACCTGCGCATGGTAGTTTTTGCGTGTTTATATGCTCTGGCCGATGTGCCTTTAACTTTTCTTAATTTAGGCGATATGTAACTTCTTTTGTTGCGATTTTTTTTTACTGTTTCTATAGCAGACTGTGTTTTTATTTCATTCTGAGTTCCGTTTTTGTAAAATTCTATGTTGAAACTAAATGTTGAACCAATACGGACAGCTTGCTTCTGAGATGAGGAAATTTCATTAATTGCCGATTCTTGGTGAGCTCTTATAAGTGATACCTGTGATAAACGCTCTTTCCGTTGCACTTTTTTCGATATTTTTTTATCAGCTGTAGCTAATGGGGACTTCTGTGCTAAGCTTGACACAGATTTTGAGGTATAATTTGTATTGGTTTTGACGCTACTAAGCCGTTTCGCACATTCATTTGGATCACATTCTCCAGGCATACACGTAAAGGGCTCACATTCAAAGGGTAATAATGCAGATGAACTAACATCAGTTACTAGCTGTTTTTGTTGTGATGATATAGGCAGCGCACCGTATTTATTTGTCTGTATCAATCTATCTTTATATTTTGCAGGTGTTACATTTAGAGAACCTTGTGACGATTCTAACGAAGATTTTAATATCACTTGTGATCTTTTATGGCGGCGATGCACTTTTTTTCTTTTACGTCTAGGTGCGTGTTGTATTATCTTTTTATTAGTCATATGCGTACCGGGGGGTTGATTTGATCTAGATGTTTTTGACTCAGGGGCTGTTTTAAAAAATTCGACATCAAAGCTAAACGATGATCTTATACGCACAGCTTGACGACTACGTGTATCAGATTTATCTTTTTTTAAAGAGCTGGATTCCTTTTCTTTTGAAGTGTCTTGCTTTCTTCGGCTGTAACTTGTTTTTTTAACATTAGGGCGTGCATATTCTTCGTTAGCAATAATCGGAGAAGACGTTACGGAATTATCATCTTTTTTCTGATTGCCATCTTTTACACCAACTTTATTTACTTCTTTAGTTTCAAATATCAAATGTTGGCCCATTACTTGATTCCCATCTTCACGCAACATTGGTTTATATTTTCTTGCATGTGTTGCGGTTGTTTTTGCATATCCTTCTGCTTGAACACTACTACTTGGTTTACGTAATTGTGGTTCCCCAACTTTGGCATCTTGATTGATCATTTCATATTTAAATGCATTTACACGATCCCGTCCTCGTTTGGGTTTCTGTGATCTTCTTAGTTTAATAATTTTAAAACATTCTTCAGGAACACAGGTATTAGGAATGCACTCTATATCACACTCCCAGTCTTTTAACATTTCCTTTCTTTTAAGATAATCTTTGAATTTTACTACAGAATCTTTTTTTATTTTGAACGTTGTTTCTTCTTCGGGATACTCGACAGGCTCAAATGTCCTGTCTTTTGGCTGCAAAACTTTTACAGCTTGTATCGACTTTCGTAAACTAGATTCAATATTAGTTTTTACTTTATCTTTTACCTGTTTAACTTGTTCCAAAGATTTTTTTGCATTCAGTCGTAAATTTTGCTTGATATTTGCTTTAGATTCGTTAAGTTTTCTCATATCTGATTCTAATTTATCTTGAAGATCCTTATATTTCTGATACGATGTTGAAGCTAAATTCCGCAATTTAGATTTTTTCATCACAGGCTCTTCTTCAGTGTTAAATATTGGTTCTTCTAATGGAACATGACGCATCTTGCGAATCATGGCCGTCGAGTGCTTTTTAATCAAGCCACTAAATTTCAATGTGCATGTACACGGATCCGATCTTACATGTCTTGCTTTGAAGTGTATGCGTCTCTTATTATATCCCTCTTCCATTCTGCCATGAACTGCTTGCCCGTATTCCTTTTCGTTAATTCCAGCAAATGCTCGCTTTCCCGTTCTAACTTGCCTTGTTGGATCATATTCTCCTTCGTATGTACGCGCATAAGCTCGCTGGTGTCGATGTTCTTTTTTATCGCTTTCCAAAATATTTACTTTTGACGAACAGCTGCAACAGCTGCAGCATTCACTAAGTTTTTTTGGACCAAGGGCTGCTCCTTTATCAATAAAATCAACCAACTCTAAGATCGCTCCACTTTTATCAGATGATTCAAGGGTTTTTATCGCGTGGTGATGTTTCCTAGGCCTTAAATCTGCATTTTTGTCGAGACTTAATGTGCTGTCAGAAATTAGCCGAGCTCTAAGATCATCATAAACAGCTCTGGTTCTCACTAATCTATTAAGCAACTTGCGTTCGCGTAAAGGAATATACTTTCCGTAATACAATCGGTCTATTCTAGAGCCATGAGCAATATATTTCCTGACGGAAGGTTGCTCAGACTCACTTTTATAGATACAAGACGTACATGAACAGCTCTGGCTGGTGCTGTTCGTCTTTCGTCCAGGCTTCATGGCTGGCGTGTCGCTTTTTCTGCATTCACGATAACATAAGTCTAAGGTTTCAAACTAACACAATTTTCATATCACAAGCCTCTTCACTGTACATTTCACAAAACCGTCCACCTGAAAAGTTGTCGAAATCAGTCGGACATTTCAAAAGATACACAATACATACGTTTATGGCATACGTAAATTTGTGATTTAAAGGATATTATTTTATGTCTTAGGTGCAAATAAAACTTTATAACATTGTATAGTATGTATAGTATTGTATTTATTTAGCTTTAAGTAAAATTGTATTCATTAGGTTATATGCAATGTGATCTACAAAAAATTCTAGCTGTTGGATTACCAAATAAATAAAAATAAAAATAAAAAAATTTAAAACAAATCTCACCGGACAATAACAAAATGTGTAACGCCACATAGAAGTAATTTTCATGGAACATTGAAGCATTTTAATACTCTGATCTCTAGCATTTTAAAATATTATGTACAAACATCGTACAAAAATTTTAAATTCGCTAAAAAATATTGATTACGGTCATCATAATAAATGTCAAACGTCAATAAACGAAAAAACTTTTTGACAAACATTTTGACATTCATGGGCCAGATATGAAAATGTAATGCTATGGAGATTAGGGACTCTATACACTAGCCACGCCGATCCGGCTTAGCCTGTTTTTAAACCCTTTCGCCGAACATTGATCGACTACATCTACCATAATGGTTTCCGTGCGTACGAATTCATACGCTTGCGTAGTGAAGTGTGACGGTAGGTTTAGTAAAAGATTAGTAAAAATAAAAATGAGGTTTCTTACACCCTGGCCAGCGAGTGTGCTGTGTAGAGTCCCCAGTCGCTCCTGGTGAGAGTTTCAAAAAATGAGAGCTACAGATTATCTGGATTGATTAATATTTACGAAAAGGGCCATGCAACGCCTTTCAACGGCTAAATGCAAGATATAACGTAAAAAAAAAATAACGATTTTAAAACAATTTTAACATGATGGCTCAATCCTTGATGTAAGTATCAATGTTGTATCAATACATTCCATTCGTTCCTCCATCCTCCATCCGTTGGGTTGGGGCATACTTGTAGGTAGGTAGGTTTCATCATCATCATCATCACAACCCCTTCATTGTCCCACTGTTGGGCACGGGTCTCCTCTCGGAGTGG
>DWMR01000239.1:0-14419 GCA_018245355.1 Dalla costala
CGTAACTCTGTGTGCGGGCGCGCTTCGATGCGTAATGGCGGGCGGCTGGACCACTATAGTGTGAATGTGTGCGTGCCGGCTTGTTTGTGTAAGCGAGCTGGACTCTTAGGGGTGCTTCAGTTTTATGAGGCTGCGTCCGCTCTTTTTATTACGTCCATGCTTAGTCCATTTAGTATTGGCCCTATTCGAAGCTGATTACAGATACGTTGCTACCCCCGAGAACTGGGATGGTCAACACCCTTCCGACCGGAGCACAATAATTGTTTTCAAGCAATTATTGCTTAAAAACTATTGTAACACGGCCGAAATAAGTTTGGCGGTGGTAGGTACTGCCCCTTTAGACAACAATCTTTTCTGTTCACGCTAACGTTAGCGACATCTCCTAAATGTATGGTAATGACATTGACACATGGCGTGACAGCACGTCACTTATCCGTAGCTCATGTCATTTCATTACCCATACATTTTGAAGATGTCGTTAGCGTTATCAGGAACGGTAAAGATTTTTTTCAAGAGGCGCTGCTCCGGACAGACAAGTTCTACATCTTGTGTTAAGACTTGTGGCTACCTGAGAACTCCCGACACTGATAAAAATTGGATTTAAAGAGACATTCTCATCTACACATAATGACCACTCAGCTTGGCCACTAACCACTAATCTACTGGGGTGGTATGTATACTCTTCAGACCTCAGTGGTGCAGAAAGATCCGTGTCCTGGAGGAAACCTTTGTTTTTTTATTTCATTAATATGTTATTTCATCTAAAGATAGTAGGTACTTATGGTAAGTCTGTAAATAAAAGCCAAAACTCTTCAGTAATAGTAATATTTCTTATAAATACATCTACTAAATACAAATAGGTTGTCTTAGACTTAGATCAATATTGTGTTCACTATATCTTACTTACAAAATAAACAATTAGAAGCAATAAAAACTGAAGTATGAAAAACTGTATTTTCACGTGTTCTTAATCGAGTTATTTTAATAGGTGTCTACTTAACAGTAGGCAATAAATAAACGAAAACACACAACCGGCACCTGTCAACTTATGCAAAAAATAGTAGCATTTTACTTACAAGTAAAATACTTAACCGCCTTACAAAATACTTAATAGGTTACTTTAAACTTAGTTTTCTGCTAATTAACAAGAGGTGAATAACCTATGTGAGGCAATGTGAGGTGATAGAACATGTATAAAGACGGGAGAGAAACTACAACCATCTAAATATTCAGCCCATGATATTTTCGCGATAAGTTGAGAACAATGTAGCTGCCGGCACATCTTAACAGCGCTTGTCCAAAAAAACCGCCACCTAGGTTACTTCGGACCGAGTACGGAAAGACTTGACGGCGATCGTTTGTCCACCGTGACGAGATTGCCGGCACAGAATTCAATTATCCATCCACCGGCGCCGGCAGACGCAGCGCGGTGAACTTGATCGTAAGTGTTTTGTATTGCCAGAACTTGGGTCCGTCACAATCTCAGGACGAGATCTCGTTCGGTGACGGTGTTGGTGGACAAGCGCTGTAACCGTTACGAGTTAAAACGTCACCGTAACCTACTTCGAATTAGACTGTTTCACTGTGATCTAGCGAGTTAATGTAATGGGTTTTCATACTGTTCATGTACTGCCCAGTGCCATTACATAAATCGATACAATAATCGATTACATGAATTCAAATCTGGCCCTTGACACCTTGCACTAGCAGCACCAACAACCTCTGATTAAACTGATTACTTACTGGTACTGATCAATTAAATGCAGAGATGCTTACATACTCAAGTCATGTTTTTGGGACCTCAGATATCTGACACTAAGTACGTTTGAAGAATTATACTTTTCGTTATTTTTATAAAAGTTAAAAAGTGAATTTTGATTTTGCTTTTGTGAATAATTTTATCATAATGTAGGTATAAATACGATATACCTACTTCTCATAATTATTATGACTTTATTTGGAAATATACTTATGTTGAGAAACAGCCTAAAAACTGATTGGTTTAGACAAAAATTGATTTTTTGACTGATTTTTAAAATTATTCCTGTTTTTTCGTTAACACTCAAAAGATATGAGTTTAAAGTCATACTGACAATTTTTGATCCAACAATAAAATGGTGTTGAAATCTTATAAAACGCGAGTTGCATCAACTGGTGCAAACATAAAGGGCACAATGTTGTGTAATCAGTTTTAATCTTAAATGCTCATAACTCATAGTTAAAACATGCCAGTCAAATTATGTGACGGTACATATACATACATATACGGTACACATACATATACATAAGGTATAACTTGAAATAATAATGATAATAATGGCTTTAGTTTGGTCTTGAGCTAGACAATATTTTACCCCAACCAATATAAACAAAAACAGTTGAATATGAATACATAATTCCGTATTGTGGACCTGGATCACGTCTGTGACGTTTAGCGGCATTGGGAATGGGGTCTGGCGTGGCCCGAGCCGGGTGGTTAAGGCCCAATTCACCATTACCGTAGCAACCGATGATTCTCGTATTTGGAAAGGCAGCCCGAAAGAGGTCTTGTTCCAATTTGTGTCTCTGATCTCGTCCCACACATGACAGCTTCAAGACTACACTGTGCTCGAACTTAGGCACGTGTTTAGCAAACTGAAAAAATTGCAGCACACATTTTAATTATGTTTATATGTTTAGTGGCTTAGGTGTAAGACAAAAAGTGTATTCTGTGATCTGTAAGTGTATTAACATTGTTAGAACCAACTCTAGGTAGGTATGCTTTTGCCATAGGAACGGGGATAATTGTTTGATGCCATTCACATAAACAAACTAACTTTTTACAGTTCTGAAAAGTAGTAATACTTTTTAAATAAGTTAAGTAGTTTTATTTTCAAATTTACTTTTTTATTATGTTGTTTTTAATGTTTAATTGGAACCCAACTGAATCTGTTTTCGCAATAATTTTTTAATGGATAACTTTACTGATATCTGCAATATCTAAATGTCCATTTGTATGTGAAATGTATCTATTATTGTGTTTCCCTAATAAAATAAAATAAAATAAATAAAGTCCTGTTAAAAATGTGTGTCCTGATCAGTAACACCTACTGATGCATACATGCAATGGACAGCAGAGTCAACACTGCATCTTCTAAATGTAACATGTGTCACAGATAAGATGATACATGTTACTTCATAACATAAAATCTAAACCAAATATTGTATGATGTTTGAGTGAAAGGGATTGTGAAATTCTATTCATTTATTTCACTTACTTCATTAATAGATTGTTGTATCTTAGGTTTGGACCAATCTGACGAATCTAAGATCAAGGAAAACATGTCAAAATTGTGTTCAAAATTTTCTGGATTTTTCGGGATTGAGAATAATCCTATGGATAATAAATTTTCACTTGTAAAATCAGTGCCTTCATTGATCCCTTCCACTAAAGGATTTATGTCATTTTCATCAAAGACTGTGTCCTCTATTATGCAGCCTCCCAGAGCATATGGTACTTCAGGTTGACTGAAAAATCATAAAAATTAATATTCAGAAGTTACAGAAAAATGTGAAATTTATTAAACTTATGTATTCCAAGAAACTTACACATCTCTAAAATAGTTTAAAAATACAATGTCCTCGATAGCATGCAAAAGGTATCTCTCTGTTACGTAAACCAGAATTCCCTTAAAGATTTTTTCTTTGGAAATCTCTCCAACTACATCAAAGAACTCTTCTTTGATTGACACTGAGTTAGACTTTATATGAATAGTATGGAATTCCACTCCTGGTATCATGGGAATAAAAATACCACCAATGAATGGTTTATTTTTAAGGTGTAAGATTGTGTGGTCATAAGTAATGGAACATGGAAGAGGAACGTAGGATAAGTAGTTTGCTTTTATAACATGCAAACGATTCTTTGGTGCATTTGCCTTGTGGTTCACCAAGTCCATTACTGTAAACAAACAATAGATTAAACATTATTTATTTTCATATTATACAGTGTTTCTTTTTACTAAGTTAGGGGAAATCCTAAACTATAACAGATAAAGAAAAACGTTGTTAGGAATAATTTCATTAATTTCTGTGGAACTCACAATTGACCAAAAATCAAAATATGCCAAACTAGTTTTTACAAAAAAAAGGTTCCTTACATAGTTTCGGATTTCCCCTAACTGTCCCAGTTAGAAGAAACACGGCGTATACTAAAATTATCTGAGTTTATAACTGGATTTTATCAGAATAAATAAATTATAACTTACGGCTGTGTTCCTTTTCACATGGATCCTTGCAAGGACTTGGTGTGATTGCCTCACACTTACTGATTAAAGTCAGGCCCGTTGAATTCACAAATGTCATGATAACTAAGGGCTCAGTGTAAAAGGTACCAGACTGTAAAAATGTAGATGGATCCTTCAAGGGCTTCCTAGGACCTACGGACTGATAATTTATAACAAAGTCTTCTGGGCCTATTTGCTCTCTTCTCAGTGCTTGCACAGCGGAATGCCATGTGCTACATACATGTTTACATAACATTTTCTCCTGCCATGGCAAGTTGCTAATAATCTGCTTTGCAATAATATAGTTTAATGTTATACTTTCTACAAGATTACTACTGCATGGTACCACTTCCGCATCCCTCAATAGCTCTCTATTCTCCTTGTTTGCAGCAATATGCTCATCCAGACACAACTTAACACATCTTGGAGTGTCATCTGTGTCTTCAATGGTGGATTCTACCTCATCATCATTCTCGCTATCATTATCATCATTGTTATGTTCAAAATACAATTCTGGTTTTTTTTCTGCCATTTTGAGTTGCTTTAAATTTCTGTTACTATTATTGGATCGTCCGAACCACGGGGTAGTTCTCCCTTCAGTAGAGCAACAATAAAGCAGTATAGATAAATGAAGAAGAATAACATGTAATATACCAAATAAATTACCACATCACGCAAGTGTTTTTTCAATTGGCCCCGGTTGTGTATCTCCGCCGGGTCGAAGGCCCCGAGGTTGCCTTGTGGTATCGTAAAGTACTCGAACGATAACCACACCAACATAGGCAAGTTCACAACGAACAGCACTATTTCGCCATGAAGCAAAAACAAAAACCATAAAAATGAGTGAGCGATGTATTTGGGCAGTAACCAGTAATTTAATTTATCACAGCACTCTTGAGCATTTAAGTAATCACATTCCAGATCGGATAATGTAATAATATAGTATATTAAAAGAAATAATATTGCACCGGTATCGAGCAGGGACAGTGCAAACAACAAGGTTTCAGCCAATATCATTACTAAACCTCCCTCTCTTCCTTTTCCCAGTCAATAAGTTTACAACACCTTTTAAATAATGACAAATAACAGCACAACTGCGGGTAAATAAAAAAACGCAGGAAACTTAGTAATCAATATTGTTCATCTTCTACTAGTAGGTTAAAATTGTATTCACAAAACATTCGTAATTAACCGCTGTAATTAACCGATTTCGATGTTTATTTATTGTTTGAAGCCAATAAAATAAAATATCAGACAGATCTGTCGAAAATATATTTTATTTATTCTCTTACTGTCAGTGTCAGTCATGTGTCACAGACAATACAGGAACACTTCGTAGATATTTCTTACTCGTCTACACGGTATGCTACTCCATGGAAATGGGTAGATACCATGGAATTAATAAATTTAAAAAATGTTTTCGTGTCAGATTCACTTGAGGTGCATAAATATGATAGTATTGAGACTTCTAAAACAGTTGTGCATTCGTTTCCAGTAAGAAAAGGACAACTTTTTTTTCAAAAAGTGTCAAGTCTATGAAACTAAGATCCACTGTGCGACACTTCGTATCACAAAACCCAACGGTCGGCCCATTTCTGTCATCTTTGGCGTCTATCGGTGGGTTTGAGTTGAGTTGTACTTTAAGCTACCTACCCATTTAATATAAATATCTTGGAATTTGAAACGACTCCGTGTTTGAATCCACTGCATCTTAATTACTCTGTAATAATATTAATTTGAACTTAGCTTTTATACGAGTCTCATAGATGCTCGACTCGAGGTGTAAGTATGCCATAATGGCAAAGCTCCATGCTCCATAATTATCACGTCCACTCAACTTTTCACTGTTCAATGACCTACTGTTTGAGGACATTTCAAATTCTTTAAATTGAGATTTAAAAGAAGTTGAGCGGTCGCGTGAATGGTTAGAAAGAAAGAAGAGTAGGTATGTTTCATTATCCCTATTGTTGGTTATTCATACAACATAAATAAATAAGTAGGTCCAGAAATTAAACACAAATTTTGTGTCAAAACATTTTTTATTCAACAATCTTTTCTTAAACTAATAAAGGCTTGATAAATATTTACAAGGCTTCATTATACGGCAAGGTAAAAAACTATCCAAATACACTACAAATTATCCGACTTCTGCAATTATCACAAAGGTATTATTATTACACATAATGTATACTTGGCTCTGCCATTACTTGTAACCTATTTTCTAAGTGACAGCATATTCATTTAAATACGTGAGTACACATAAATATGATTAATAGGTGCAGCTATAATTAAACAAGCAATATAACGAAGCCAGTTAATCTATTCATAGAACTCATTTTAATGTACGGATAAAATGATTCAAATTCAGCACAGTATATCACTTCGGAACATAAACTATTAAGAAAACAAATATAAAACTCTCCTACAATAATAAGAAATATGCAGATAGTAGTACATTTTTTATCCAAACATTAATCTCACTTGATACTTGTTAAATTATATACTAATTCTCAAAAAAGAGAAAAGGAGTATAGGTTGAAAACACCCTTAGACCCCGGGCGATAACATGCACACTTGGGTAATAGTAATTCCCGTGGTTCAATTGTGTCCCACACATCAACTTATATTTGGCTAAATTGGATAGGTACATAATTTGGATGAGCAATTACGAAATTTATTCAAATAAAACTAAGAGTACTGTTATATCTACTTAGATAATGGAATAATACTTAAAGTTTAGTGAAGCAAAAATTTAGCATTTATTCAATGTTAGTCAACTGTTTCTAATAACACTTCCAGTTTGATGCAGTTACTGATTTTGCTTGTCATATGAAGGGCATGTGGAACCTAATCAATTCTTTAAATAACAAAGGAAATAAATGCCCTAAGCTAGGGCTGGCCAAGTATTGACGCCATTGCTTCTAAAGTTCTTTTGTTTCTTATGCAAACATCTAGACCAGGTCTATTTTAACGATGCCATCAAATATTGTATGACATAATTATATTATCAAAATAATTTGTTAAATAACTCTGGTTCCAAGCTTAGGGTCTCTACATTAATACCTTACTTTGTATGGCTTTTGTTTAAATCAATATGTGATGTTACAATATTTTCGATAACATTCGATTACAGATAGCTACAAGTTACATTATAATTATAGCACCAAACTTATGTGAATGTACTTTAAAACATTTTGATTTTTAAAGTACGAGCACATATTTCCACCAAAATATACACACTCACACCACAGGCAGAGATAAATGGAACCTTATATACAAAAAAAAATAACATAGATGATAAATAATATATTAATATACAAATATTTTCCTCAAATTTGTGTTATGTGAATATGATACAAAACAAATATCAAATTGGCACATTCGAGGCAGTAAAGCCGTATTCGTTGTCATGACAGGCATCCAAATATTAAATTAAATATAAATGCATAAAATGGCAATAATTTCTGATTCACTGATTCTAAAGATCTGTAACAGTTTAATGTTAACGCAAACACAATACACTAAGTAAGGACGTTAGCAAAACACACGACACTAAAGGATAAATCCGAACGAAAACCAGTGGATACTGGGAAGGTGAGGGTAATAAAATAAATAACTATAAACAATGCACACAAACAACTATGCAAGCACTGCACGTTTATAACATTATAAATAATGACGCGTCTATCCTAACTTTAGTTGATACACTGGAATGATATTTTTTTAAGAATGTTTTGTTCCTACAATAGATTTACTTGTTTCATAATAGTCAGCAGCAGCAGACAAATCAATAAACAATGATAAATAAAATACTGTGTAAAGCATGTTTTACACTACAACAATATCAAAATTTACAAAGATTTGCATGCTTGCATGCAATAAATGGAAGATATTATAGGTACAAATTACTAAGTGAATATCTATGAGTGTTTGCACAATTGTTTGATTGCACGGAGTTTGCTCACTACTTTTACCTAAATGAATTCATACCTAATATTGTTCCCGAGCTGGTCCCACCCATGACGATGGCTTGTGAATATGCACCTTGCTCTCTCTTTTTTGCTAGCTAATTAGTATGCGTTTTATGATTTGTCATTTGAACAAGGAAAGTTTCGAGAAAATGCGAATATGTATGAATACGAGAGAGACAAGTTCACTTGTGTCACATTTTGCACTTCAACAAGACTGGAATGTCACATATTGATCTGGGAAATAGCTATCCATGCAATAGAGACCAATAAGCTAGCTGGTTTACAGGTCACACTTGAACAATCGTTCACATCATACAATAGTGATTACTGGCAACAAAACGGCGTACACGACTTGAGTGTCAAATTTTGCTCATGTCTCCACAAAAACAACTATTCTTATGATAATTTTCCCCTAAGTTTTAGTCATCGGGCGGAATGCAGAAATCCACAACTATGTTGAGTATTATATTATACTTTCATTATGTACATAAGTAGATATGCCTCAGTAAACAAAATGGATTTATTATAAAATGTGAGCCAAGTATGTTACTGCGCACGTGACCGTGCGAACGCTTCACACACACCAGTAAAACAAACACAAATAAGTTAACTAATATCTAGCGATACAAACATTTCGTATCAAGTATTAATTAAGTACCTTACACTTATAAATGTATACAGTCCTTCACAAATTGTCAACACTTCGTGTTTCACGATCTTACTTCTATTTTCCACTACATTAGTCACAATCTTGGAAAAACGACACTGAATAGACTAGCGCGCATTATTCAAACCACAGCTCTGTAGTGATCCATTATTTCTTTATTGTATTTAACTTCACACACACATTTTAATTTACACTGAAGGTGTCCTTAGTTTCCATACGTCGAAATTAATACATTTATTTATTCATCGAACTTACCAAATCGCTCAGTTGAAGGAGAGCAGGGAGGGTATTGCTTAGATATTTAGAGATCATTGCGAAGCATCGTTCATTAGAGAGCGCCAGGTGTTAATACTGCAAGGCGGCGAGGTGGGGTCAGGTGGCGTCGAACTCTATCTTGTCCCAGGAGTAGTGCTTGCGGGCGGGGCGCGGCGCGGGGCGCGACGGCACGCCGCCGAGCAGCGGGTCGCACTGCGGCACGTGTCCGCGCCCGAACAAGTTCGGAATCCGCTCCGTGTCCATGTAGTCGTAACAATCGTTATCCACATTCATAGTCGAACCTAGGTCGATTCCGAACTCCTTAAAGTCAATCTCGCACGGATGCTCCTCGAATGTATCGTGCCGCGTATCCTCGTTCTGGAACGACGGCAACGATAGCTCCTCCATGTCCTCGAACCCAGTGCGGCTGTGATCTAGAATGTCCCCGTTGGTGAGCGGCGTCATGCTCATTCTCTCCGGTAGTTCATCCACTATGTCCATGTCAGTGTGCGCTCTGTCGTAGCTATCTACGGCTAGCAAGCGACCGAAGAAGTCATCTTGATTGTTACATGTGGAATCCGAACTGCCAAAATCTGTATGGAAACTGTTACTCGACAACAAGTCGACGCTTAGATCGGTATCGATGTCGGTTACCGACGGATCGCACCGGCTACCATCATTGATCGCATGCAAGTCGGCATGACTCATAATTTCGTTCTGAATATCGTTGAGTTCCCTCTGCAGCTCGTCCGCAGCGAGCGAATCTCTACAATGCGAGTCACCTAATACATCGTCGGTGAGCACATCTGTAGGAGAAAACTCACTTGAACCAGCGGTAAGGTAGCCGGCGTCCAGGGATCTCACGCTCACATTTCCGACAGCCGACGGCGGAAGCTCGCCATTTTCGACCAATATTTCAAGAACGTCATCCATTATTTGACTGTCCTCGGTGGTATCGTGCATTGAATTGACGACCGGAGGCATCGGCGGCGGCGGCGGAGGGGGTGGCGGCGGCGCGGGGGCGGCCCGCTCGGGCTCATAGTGCGCAGTTGGTAGTATTGCGATCGGCACCACTTTAACCCCGTTGAGAATATAGGCAGGGTTCCCAGTTTTCACGGGCGTCACATCTGTTGTTACGTCACCGGTCGTCGACGGTGATGTGACGGTGAAGAGGCGCACCACCCTGTCTGGTGCCGTATCGGGAGCGGCAATGACGTATCGAGGCGCCGACGGAGCCGGGGCGTGGGACTGTTGCAAAGCATCCAGCTGGGCCCGAAGTTGATTGAAACACAAATGGGCCTGCAATAGCCTTCGGCCCTGATCACTTGCGGCGGCGCCGGCGGCCTCGCGCCTTACGGCCTCCAGTTGTTGTCGCGAAGCTTCGAGTTTCCTTTCGAGCTCCTCGATTTGTCTGCGCTGGGATTGCACTATGTCTTCCGGGGGTTCGAACTCGATTTTTAATTCGGGCGATGCGATGGACATCGGTGACCGCGGAGCGTCCTCCTGCAACTCGACAAGAAAGGGACGCAAGCGGTCAATGAGTTGCGGCTTGGGTCCGGAGACTCGAAGATTGCGACGTTTGCATTCCGCGCGCAGATCAGAAACCTTCATGTCTTCAAAACGACCGCATGACGACAGGGAGGAAATCATCGCGGAGGGTGGTAAGGGTGGCGGCGGCGGCGCTGCGTACACGTCTGAAGAATCGGACGCGACGGATGCGGAGGAAGGCGCGGGCGATGCGGGCAGCATAAGCTGCAGCAGCAACTGTTGTTGCTGCAGAAGCAGCTCATAGGGCGTCTCCACGGACCCCGGCGGCGTGGAAGATTTCTGTGCATTTGGCGGACCCTTATATTCATGGAACTTAAATCTTGCCTTTGGCTGCTGTTTTTGCTTACTTTTCTTTCTGTTTTTGTCCTTCCCCGGGGCTGGATGTTGGGGTGGGGAGGTGACACTGATGGGAGAAAGTGTAGAGGGTGGCGAGGGAGAAGGGGAAACTTCTTCCGGCGGCCCGCAATAAGAGGATGGATGCTGAGGTCTGCCAGAAGCACCTTCGCTTGTTGCTTTAAACGCTAGGATGCCGCTTTTAACAGCCTCTTCAATGTTTTCTTCCGTATGTAGTATATTCTTTTTGATCAACTCCAACGGGCCAGGTCTATGAGAGAGTTGATCGTTGAGCTGGTCTGCTAACCTTGCTTTCTTCAACATACGTTGCTTTTCCGCCAAACTGGGATCAACATGGCTCTCCTGAAAATACACCGTAAATAAATTATCATGAAATATTGATTGACGCTCATTTTGTCCATGTTTATATAAACGATCACTACACAAACCTGTTCTAAAATATGTCTCCGTTCAAGTTCTTGGCGGTCTGGTCGCCGCTGTATTTTGGCTTTGAGCAAATCTCCGGTTTTCGCTCTCTCCAACTGTTTGCATTGTTCAAAAAAAGCAGGTGGCGTTTTGCGAGCTGTAACGAGAATTAATATACATCGTTAAAACCATAACACTCAGCGACGGACTTTATTATACTGTGTGCTCAATAAATGTTAGAAATGTTCTTTTCTATTGGCAAGTTAAAAATTCTCATTATCCGCAGTATTCGAGTCGTAAATAAAATTCTTTCACCCACGCGCCGCTTGCGACGGTCACTGTGTAGACGGGCGCCTTCCCAAAATCTCGTGTGTGTCCAATACTAATTTGTGTAAAATGTAAAATATAGATGCACTTACGAGGCATGATTCCCTGCGCCACGAGCTGATTGATGGGACGCCGATTCATCAACTTCACTTTTAACGCTGTGAAATTGAAATTATTTTATAATTAGCACAAATTGTTCATTAAACATAAACGTTACTTAGGATTACAATAAATATTTAGAACTTTATCTTTTGTCAAAGACATAATTGTCGTGTTAAAGTTTGGCGCTATGACGGCGCGTGACGAATATTGACGTAACGGATGGAGTCTGGTCGAACGACGTCGCGATCGATCGGTACATTGAATAACATCGATAGAAGTGGTGAGATGAGTGAGACGAGAGGGATGAGCATAGGCGAACGGAGCGCTATATTCTGATTCGCGCGCAGAGACGCGGGGCGCAGCGAGCGACGGGCGGCAAGCAGCGAGCTGGCGCGCCGCCAATATAAATAAACACTGCACAAGGAAACTAGTGTTATGCCGCGACCGTATTACAGACGAAACATTCACTACCACTAGGCCGAATATTGTGGGTTACTGGGCGTCTTAGCATACCATTCATTTCGCTCAACAGTTGTTTTGAATTAATTATGACTAACTAACTTTCCAATTGGTGTTATAGTTTATTCTTTGACAAAGGAGTGGGATAGTGCACCCAGTCCACCGGTGGAATGAAACCTTTTTTTTTTATTATCATTTAATGATGTATTAATTATACTGTTGATGCAAATCAAGTCAAAGTTAGGCAAATAATACTATCACTAATGTATTATATTATGAGCTTAAAGTGAATATTATTAGAATAGAGTATACACTACTATCGAGTAAACAATGTAATATTATTTTATGAGAGCTAGTTTTCAATAAGAAATAACACTGACAAGTGTAAAATTGAGCAAATAGCACTAATAGCAGCAATAGTCTATTTGTCCCACTGTTTTCGCAAATAAATTTACTAATTCGTAAACTCGACCGGTTTGTTTTATGTTCTACCTACTGTATTGCAAATTGCTATGTAATTAGAGCAAGGAAGGATTTATTGAAAGAAAAATAACACTGACAGTGGTACAATAATTTAGAAATTTTCAGATAATTTTCAAAAGCAACAAGGCGTTAGTATTTTTATGATATAAAAACAAACGAACGAAGTGAAATTATTCTTAGGGTGGTACACCACTATAATATATTTTATCCATACATGCATTGATATTATCAGGAGGCTTGTATTGTATACCTTAGGCAACGCGATAAACAATGTCATTATTTATAGAGCATTTGATGCTAATTTAAAATATGTTAGTCAGTATCGCTGACAACTAAGCAGGCTATTTATTGGCAGTGAATGCAGACATGGTGCGTCGGCGAGAATGGCCGGAAGTGCGAACTTCAGTGTGCATTCTGATTGGGACGTCACTAAAAGCCCACACCGAACCGGGAATATGTAAATAATTGTAAATATACATATCCAACTCGTTAAAATGCTTTTAAAATAAATGTAGAACGAAAGAAACTGCGAAAAAACTTACTGGGAAAAATGAAATGAAATCATTTGATGAGCTAAAAATATAAAGACAATAATGAACGATGGCAGCTCAATTACGCAAACGAACGACTATGTAATACAGTTAAATGGGCCGTAGCAGGAAAAGTCCAAAAATTTGTCATTGGACAAGTCTCAATTTGAAATCTAACCGTATGACTAACAACTGTTATTGTAAACACGTGAGACAAAAATACTCAGCCGGTGAGCAGCCCTGACTGGAATTTTACTGCATAAATGCCAGTTACTATGTGACCACCACAAACACACAAGAGTCACACAACCAACGAATCCACCTGTGTGTGCTCGTCTACGTTTTATGCGTAGCGCAGACAACAGCTTTTAATCGATGACCATTTTATGTCAAAAAGCAGCAGGCTTTTTGCTGATAGAAATTTTTGTGGATTGTTAGCGTTGACGTACGGTACTTCGCATTTTCTGCCATATTTTGTGAGCCCGAATAACAGGAATTATTGGTTAAATGGGGCATTACATAAAAAAGTACCAGGAGTTCATAATTCATAACACGTAATAGCTATCTTACTACCAGTTTGTATTAATATCCGTACTGTAGCAGCCGGACAACAAAAGGTGTTAATGACTAGAACTCCTCTTTCTCTCCCGCCTCTCTTTCTCTCTCTATACATGTGGCATACGGGCTACCTGATGGTAAGGGGACTTCGGGCCTCTGGGATCATCCCCCTCTACCTACCTAGTTCTCGAGGTGTAATGGTGTAATTAGAGTAAGTGGTTTAAGTACCCGTGCTTATTAACAATGTGGGATGAGCTTCCGTCTGCGATTTAATGGGGCTCTTAAAAAAAGGCGCAAAAAGAGCCTTCGCGACTCATCTGGTGTTGCGAATGTCAATAGGCGATGATGGCCACTTAAGTGGCTCGTCTCCTTGTACGTCAGGCTATATAAATAAATAAACGTATACACACTCACACCACCGCACTAGGATTCCCTGTGTTGCGGGTGGCGGACACATACAGAACACAATACAATACACCCAAGACCCGAGTACAA
>DWMR01000240.1:0-14416 GCA_018245355.1 Dalla costala
CCGTTCACTTCTAGCTGTGCACGGCGGTTACGGTTTGTAGGAGGGCGAGGTTGCGAGCTATTGGTGAAAACGTGGTCCTCACGAGAATGAAAACGCGGCGATCGATTATGTAAACTGAGCTCGCAACCACGCTCTTAACTAAAACTAATACATCGAAATAAACATATAGATACAACCATTCAAAAAATAAAAATCCACGAAGAACACATAATATTCACATTTAATATGTATACTATGTAATATTTAGCAAAATATTTAATGCGTCCACAACCATTCAAACAGAATAAAATAGAAACAAAAGGCAGTTGCCGTTATGTTTTGTCGTCGAATAACAATAATTTGTTTTTCGGTACGATGAAGCTTTCAAAAGTGGTGAAAATACATATGATGGGTTATTATTATTCCACGACAAAAACAGGTAGGGGTGACGAGCGGCCGATGGTTTGTGGGAGTAGAACCGTAGAATGATCATAACAATCGAATAGATCTTTCAGGCGAAGGTATGTGTGTAGGATATATAAATACGCAGATTGCATGGTATAAAATGATAATAATATATAAACAATTAGAATCTGTGATAAAAATGCATAAGATATTAAAAAGAAGAATTTCACTCTTAACAATTGTGATGATTTTGCCATTAGTCAAAATTGTAAAATACCTACGTGTAATATAATAAACTTGTATTAACAACTGACTACTGAGTAGAAAGCTACGCCAAAGTGACCTTATTACGATTAAATTAACTAAAATACAAATAAGCTGTTTAAAAACTGCAAACTATGTTCTACCTACCTACATCGTTATTTATGTGCTTGAGACTTATTATGACAAGATCATGTAAGTTGTAATAATGTAACGATAAACTTTAAGCAGTACAAACTTTAGAAAAACAAATTACCTGTGCTCCAGAGGAGACGGTTAGTCAACTTGAATACGTTTCAATTACACGTGTATTCGTGGTGTGTTAATGGAAGAGTATGGAAGGTGAAAATGAAATGAAGTAGCTGGCGAAGCTAATGATGACGAAGTTAACACACACGTTTTTGTGATTATTAGAAGTTGAGATGATGCCGAATTGTTGAAGTACTGGGAAGTCCGATGGTAAAGGATTAGGGGATGTCAATTATCCCGCAAGTTCTAGATTTTGAGCTGCTTCTGCTATCGAGTACGTGCTGCAACAAAACAAAACAGCAAGATGCACTAACTATTACAAAGCGAGAGAAAAACCGTGCCTGTTATTACAAAGAAAGTACAAATGCATTCAAAATAATTTTCATTTAGTAGATTAGCTGTAGAATATTTAAGAAAATTGCATGAAAAATTCGTGAAGTAGGTACGATAAACAGTTTTACAGTAAACTGTTATTTTTGTTTAGTAGGTCTAAGTTATTTAATATTCCACAATATCTACCAAATCAATGTCTTGTGTATTTAATTAAACAAGTGAAGTAAAATAAACGTGCATATTACGTTTTACCCATACTACATAGGTACGTCCACATTGATACTAGTTGTTTAAAGATATGCAACTACTCTCTTGCCCTGAAAGTTAACCACCATCATACTGAAACCTCACCTCGGTTCTTCTAATGTTTTCATATAAGATAATCCGAACAATTAGGTAGTACCTATTAGCAATCACTGTACCATAGTTAAATATATAATGATATTTAGTCAAGTCAACTTTTAGGACGTCGCGGTAAACAATCAGATCTAATTTGAATAAAAATATTGTTAGGTATATATTTTTCGTATCGTAGGTTCGTTTTGTTAGATATATATGGTAGTTTTATCTTCGTTCTATTTATTACCACGCTTTGTACCTACAATACAAAACATGCCAAAAGTAGTAACTATACATTGGGGAAGGCTTGTTAGCATAACAAAAATATGCAATACAATATCTTTAGAAGAACACCACATAGAAATAAAGTACACGCGCGAAATATAAGCCAATTCATTCAATTCAAATGGAGCCACATGGCTCCAAACGTCGGCCGCCAAAGTGTTGCCAGCGTAGGTATGTGTGTGTGAAATCTTGCATTGCATTGCGTTGCATAATATACATGAAATGAATGTTGATTTTGTTTATAACTTAATTTTTAGCTCTTGACTAAGACCTAAGGCGCATGGTTTCAATTTTAAAACGAGCTTGAATTTTTTTAAATATTTACAAATTAAAATTAAAAATATTGCCAATTGATAGAATTCAATAACCCAATCTAATACTAGACGAGAAAATAGCCAATTTTTACAAATAAATAAAATATATAAATAAAAGCCACGTCTACGATTATTGTCTAAGATAAAGAACTTTATCTTAAGATAAAGATATTTATTTTATTTGCTCACTTCCGAGCGGAAGATGAATTTTCCCTACATTTAGGGAGAATATGGTTTCGATTGCAACATTTTTAATCCGCTTCTGTAAGTTTTGGCGAATGTAAACACATTTATGTTTCACATATGTTCACGCACACATTGGTTGTTTTGTAGCCTACGATTTGAGCTTCGTCAGAAACTTCTGTTCTGTGTGTAGTTGTTCTAAGACAATATCTCTATTTAAACAACTCAGATTTTGGATAATAAATAAATATTGTAATTTTGAAAACTTTTAGCTGTTAGTACCTACCTACTAATATGGAACTTAGAAACCTAAATCAAGATTAATATTTAGAAATTGAGTTCAGCTGAAGTAAGCAAATAATAAAATTGGCCTACAATAATGACTTTGCTAGATTAGAAAGAGAGGTGTTCAGCGATGGTACATTTCACATTGTGCTTAATCATGGAGATTACGTTGAGAAATTTTCATCTCATCAAAAATACATACTAGTATCATTTTTTAAAACCCGATCGTTAACTTAGATAATAAATTTTTTTAATATTATAGCATGCATTGGTTCTATACCAATAGTGTCTAATCTGAAAAAAATTATCTATAATGAAATAATAAAATAAAATAAATGTAAAATAAAATATCGATAATAAATTAAAATAATAAATAAAAATCTATAAATTTCTCTAATATGACAATTTAGGAAGCCGAAATATTACAAAAACCACGTTAATGCATTATTGGAAACGGCCATAATATTACTTAAACATAGTGTACCAATGTGCACTAACATGCTTACACATAGATAGCAAAATCGTGTTTAACTTACATAAAAATAGACAATGAATATAAGAAAAGAAAAAAATATAACAAGAAAATAAAGTAAAAATACGGATGTTGAATAAAAATATACAAATAAAATATCGAAACGTAGATCATGAATAATAATAATAATGGATATATTACGAAGAGATTTATTACTCGTTAATAACAATAGCTTCCCTGAAGTAGTTGCTCTGCCTCCAAGCATACTGATGCGTACCATCACGGAAAAAACACGATGAAATTCATCATTAACATACGATAAAAAAGACAATACGGACATAATTTACAGTATCGACGGAAATAGTAGGAATATGTCGAGGTCTCTTCGACTCTGTGGATCCTATAGTGGACTGGAACCCGCTCGACATGTTACTCAGACTCACCTCATTTAGATGTTGTTTTAAGACAATCCTTACGAAGAATAACACAATTATTTAAAAATTTGCAACATCTAGCATGAAGTGGTCATCAAAAGCTCATCATTACACTTACTACAAGGAAATTAATTTTGCCTGAGTTATCTATTTACAAGTATACCATAATTTTCGACATACTAATTTAATACGAATCATAATAAATATAACTAACTATTAACTAACGTATACTAAGTTCTGGGGACAGGGACACAAGAAACAGTTTGAATGTTTGTTACAAAAGGCTACTTAATAACTTACTATCAGATATCCGTTGATGATTCTCTGTTATTTAAAATTGGCATTGTTTTCCAAAAGCGAGGATCAAAAATGCATCTTTTATGGATAGTGCATTGGTTGCAGGATTGTGCAAAAGAATTTCAAATTTTGCTGTATTCTGTATTCAAAAGCTCAAACTCATCACACTCCGTCAAATTGTTCTTGTCAAATTATTTAAACTGTCGTTATATGTATATAAATATTAAGAATTATAACTATTTTCTTCCCAGTGCGACATAACGTGTTCAAACCATTATCTCATTATTAATAGTATGTGTGGAGAAATGTATGATCCGATGTGCCTAATTACATACAACTACCTCAAGTGGAAAATGTGGATATCAACAAAACAGTAGGTATAAAGTAGGCTTATTTTGTCACGTTTTCGAAAAACCAAGTTCAATAAAACCTAAATACGTAAGGACAGAGCGTGATGCTGATTTTAGTCAATTTTGATTTGCCAATTCAATCGATTAGTCGATAATGACGAAACGCAAAATAGCATTTCGTTACATAAAAATTTTGAGGCCGAATAGTCACCTAGTAGTCAGAATACATAGGATATTGAAAAACAGTGAAAACCAGATCATTCCATATGGTATATTTATCCGTAGATCAAGAATGTAAATATACTTTATTTCAATAAATAAAAAGCAGCTACCTAAATTACTTAAAGGTTTGGGTTATATACTTTCTATAAAGTATATATAATAAACTATAAAAAAATGCAGCAGCATCCAGTAGTCGCATAAACAAAAAGGGTCCATGCCGAGAGATTTTAAAAAGCTTATAGGTGTAATAATTTTAATCGTGAAAAAAAAAACTTATCTTAAAAAGAAGCTACTAGGTGCTACTCAGGGAGCAAATAATAAAACGAGAAAGAACACTCCGCAATAGAATCGGATATGTCGGAAAAAAATGCAAATTTTAAACTTTTGGCAAACCTGCAATTGTTAAGTGAATAATATTTGTTTGGACGAAATAAACATCTAAAATTTATTAAGTCTAACATGGAGGTGTCTGCTTAACCGTTCTGTAAATAAAAATCTCTTTAAACATTAGCCAGCATCTTATCCTTATCATGAAATATATCTGTTAAGGAAAAATATTTCGTGTACAGTACCTACAGATATTATGAGTAAATTATCTTCCAAGAATAATAAGACTTGATCTGGCGATGGTAATAATGGCAAACGATACCTTGTTGTGAGATTTTGCCATAGGGCAAACATTTTCGGAGTTGCAATCCTCAGAGGAGGGCCCGGCGGTGAAGGAGCTCTGCGACGACTCGGGCGACGTGCGGCCGTCGCTCAGCGGCAAACGCTGTTCTTGCACGCAAGCAAGGCTGGAAATGGAACGGCAAGAACTTATGATAAAACTAGGTAGCTATAGAACGTACACACCACTGAGGACGCTGTTCAAGTAGCCAAGCTTATTTTGAAAGTCTGCATTTGCCTTCCTATTTGATATAAAAATAATCACTTTAGTTAGACGTTCATTAGATTTAAAAAGCCCAAAAACCATAAGTTATCATGATAAAAAATTAAATATTTGCGTATTTGGCATTAAACGACATATGCAAATAATCGTGATATGCTACAAGGTGTAACTTAGATTACACATACCGCTTGAGGGTCACCAGCGTCCCAGTTAACTTCTTGCAACGGCGCAAAGCTAGTTCCAGGCGTTCGGGCTCATCTTCAAGCATTTTTTCCTTGCGCACCATCTAAAAGTAACCAGTATATCATACAGTGATTATTGTCGTTGTGTTTTCCATCGTAGAAGCTATAGACAGCTAGAGATGGTTGAAGTATTTTTGTCATCAGACTTATAAGAGAAGTTTTAAAAGCTGATGCTTTTCAATATAATATGTCTATGGCAACGTAGTTCCCAAGTTGATGCTCCGATTTCAATGCTGTTTTATTTTGTTTAAGATCTATCTAGCATTTATTTTGCTTAAGTTCAAATTGCATTGGAATCAAGTCACTTTTTAGGGTTTTTAATATTTCATAGCTTAAAAGTGTCTCGACTTGCCTTCTCCATCTCGGATGCCAGTTTAGCCTTCATCGTGTCGTGTAGAATGGGGAACTTCAACTTCCAATCTGCTACGGTCTTGCTGCTCTTTGATAACACCATCGCAATTCTCTCAATATCAGCCATGTTGACGCGAGTTTCCCTTTAATAAAGTAATTATTTATTTGTTATTGTTATTTGTTTATTAATTTTAAGAAGTCCCCAAGGAAAATGGAATGAAATAGTCATTGCAGTTATACAATAAGATTATGATATTATAAATTTTACCTGTTAGCGGCTTGGCCACGAAGGCGTTCGACAGTGGCTTCCAGTTCATATAAGTCATTTTCCAGAAGCAGAATTTCCTGTCTGTAAATCTCTTCTTCACGTGTCAGCTGTAAAAATTAATTTATTATAAACTTTTTAACCGGTGATAGCCTTTTTTTAACGATTAGGTACGGTAAAATTCTTGTGCAAACGATTGTGCATTTAAAAAATAATCACTAGGTACCATTAACTCTGAAAACAAATAGCTAACCAATCTGGTTAGTTCTCTACAATGTTCTCAAAAGCGCGTGTAAATTTCCACATTTCACATGGCCAGCGTGGTTGATCCCTTGATCCTTCTCATAGAGAGAGACGACTCAGTTGGTCTAGGTATGTAGCCGTGTACTATGTCTTACCGAGTCAGGATTATCTTCCGAGTAGCTAGCAGAAAGATCTCCGATTTTGACAATGGTGTCAGCCATCAACTGTCTCATTTGGACTGCGTGAGTCAAAGTCGAGCGCCGCAAATTTCTAGTCTGCGAATCAAATCATCATACACTCACACTTGAACTTAGCTTCAATAAGCGCCAGAAAACTTCGCCAATGCTGCATGAGGAATTCGCAAAAGGCTATAAATCATATTTATTGTCTCGGCATCAGCTCACGAAAGTAGCAAAAAACATCTATACATTTTACCTCAATTCTAAGGTCGCGACTTTGCTTCAACAGGCTGCGCATTTGGTTAAAGAAATCGGGTGTAACGTTGAGTTGGTAGGTCCTTTGCGGAGCCAAGGTTGTAGGCTGCGCGCCCAGACCGGCCGGCTTCGGCGGAGGCGCCGGTTTGAGGCGATCGCGCTCTGTTAATTAACACACACAAATATAGTTATCAATAAAGTCATCAAACACATCATATTCGAGTTATATACAAATGGTACTAAGCTTGTTATGTGAAAGGACAAGTAGATAACCTTAGATATCCTTGATAAGTTAGTTTTTGGTTCAGCAATATTATTAAGCCATCACTATTTTCGGGGAAAAAGTGCTATTTACAAGTGCACCAACCACATTATTTTGATGTTGCGATTGTGAAACATATAGGATTCAAAATGTTCGAGGGATATCAATTAATTTTATATGTACTAACATCGGGACAGCCGCGTGTTTGTTATGAATAAGGGTAATAATATACTGATAAGTAGTCAAAGTGTCACTTCAGCACCTAACGGTAAATCAACATTTTCTCTATTTCCCTAACATTAACAGAGCTGTCTTCCTTTCCTCCACCAATCCGCATTGGAGCAGCGTGGTGGAATGTGCTCCAGGCCTGCTCAGTTGTGAGGACAGATCCGTGCAGTGGGCTATTATGGGTTGCAGATAAGTTTTCCCATGTAGGTACTATCACAATCATTACTACTACATTATTGAACATTACATGACAATAAATTTCATATACCATCAGTAGAATGCTGACAAGTTTAAAATTAGAATCAAAATAATAATACGAATAGGGTTTAGTCATAACTGTCAATATTTAATAAAGTCAGGTGTATTTATAAAGTGTTATCAAGTCCTAAATTATTAAAATAGTAATTGCAGAGTGAAACTCAAGGTTTGCATGTCGCAACTGTTAGGAAATATGGCATCTATCCCTACTATCTATTTACGGGTGAATGGGGAGTGCATATATTTTGCATTTCTTCCTTAAATTAAAAAGCTAATTGCACAATTGGACATTAGATTACACCAATACCACCAAGACTGGTTATACCCTAAAACTTTGATTTAAGTAGAATTACATCCCTATTCACCCCATATTACGATAATGCTTACTCGTACCTAACAATCAAAGAGTTCTCTCGTACATACCCAAATTAAAAAGGTGGTTTTTCATCGAAGTTATCGAACGATAAAATTAAAATTGATAAGAAGCAGATATTACACATAACAGAAGCTTTATTAGAATAATTTCTGATTTTTAGATATCCAAGTGGGTATCATAAATAAAGATATGCCTGGATCATTTTGAGGAATTACCATGGATATAATATACCCTAGGCTGTGATTATTTCGTAAGCATAATTATTAAAAAGTATTTTCTTACCAAAACCCTTTTTTGATGGATATAACTATTTACCTTGAGAGGAGGTCCTTGGCAACGTTGATGATTTGATTGCCGGTTTTGTTGGCTTTGTATCGGCTTGTTATGGCAAAGAAGTAAGCGGAAAGAAACCAAATACAATAATTATGAGTATGGTTATGATATTAACTACATAAATGTAAAGATAGAATTAAAGCAATATAAGAAATATTGCTTGTACCGAGAATGAAATTAGGTAGTTTATTAGAAGACTTCAAAAATAGTTTAGGACCTTTATTACTTTCGTTTGTGTATAGCAAAAAACACTTGCAAATTTAAAACGAGTTACAATCTTAAAAACATTAGATATATTATTATCTAACAACATTCTCGGTTTTCATGTTACGGTTAATACGCGAAATAGGACAGTAGAACCCATTCTAACCACGAGTGAATCCTATGTTGCAATTTGCCGGCCAGTACCTGTACGATTTATCTTATCTATTCTCATCTATTATATTACAGTCTTTTCATATTATATTACATTACCGGTAACCGTACTTAGTGATAACCATAGTATTGCTGTTCCTTTGATACAATTAAATACAAAAAATAAAACAGTCACGTAAAAAATTTACGGAGAAATTAACTTATTTCTACATTTCCCTAAAACATGAGCTGGTTTTCTTTAACACATAATAATAGCTTTAAATAATACTTAACTCTTAAGGTTTCAAGTTTAATTCATAATAATTATATTTACGATTGTTTTCTTATTTTTGGATAGCGAAACAAATCTTAAACCAACTCTATTTGGGTAGGTAGGTACAAGAACTATACTTGAATGGTAGTGCCGACCCTTGATTCACTATTAATAACGACATCTGAAAAATGCGCGTTTTAACAGGTTATTATAATATATAATATGCAGTAAAACCAGTAAATGCGTACTAACCGTAACAGTCACACAAGGTCCGAGCAATAATTATGGTATAGGTATAGATACGATTTTGGACTGACAAAAATTTGGTAAGTATGGCATATTTGTACATAATATGCATAGTGTTGTAAATTTTTAAGGTCAATAAACATTTATTATTATTGTTATATTATTATTAGGTATTTACAATAATATGCTGATGACTATGTTCTCACTAACAACTTGGAATATCAATTTTTTTTATTTTGACAATACAGAGTGCTGCAGTTTGATTGCAGTCAAATTGGCAAGAGGCATAACATAAATATGTTGCTATTACAGGTGACCAGCAAGCTGGTCCCTCTTTTCTTGGACAAGGCTCAAAAAAGGTGCAAGTTACATAACGTAACGTGCTAGTTACATAATTGGGGTAATGGGAAAATACTATAAATATGTTTTAGAAGAAAAAGGAACAGCCTTCAATGTTTATGCATTCAACTTTGTACTTATAGAATAATGATATCATATTATAACATAAAACCTTCTAGAGAAGTAACTCCACTGATTAATGAATACTGCATCGTAATACGATCAGTAGTTCTAAAGAAATTCGCGAACAAACTAAGAATATTCTTTTTTAGGGTTCCGTACCACAAAAGGAAAAAACGGAACCCTTATAGGATCACTTCGTTGTCCGTCTGTCTGTCTGCCTGTCAAGACCCTTTTTCTCAAGAACACGTGGAGGCTTCACGTTGAAATTAATATCCAATACTCAAATCTGCAATCCCTTGGAGCTGTGAAAAATTAAATCTTCAAAACCAACGCAATCAAAAGATACGGCCGCATATTTTGACACTAGCAAGGGGATCAAAACCTATAGGGTACTTCTCGTTGACCTAGAATCATACAATTTGGCAAGAAGCAATGTCTTATAGCACTAGTAGAAGAATACATCCGAAAACCATAAATTTCTAGTACCTACATCACAAAAAACAACTATAAACTTATTTGCAGTTGGTAAATTGACCGCAGCCTATGTCGATGTATGGGGATGACAGTTTTCCAACGGCAAAGTTAAGTTTGTTAATCAATTCAGATTATCTTAATCCGTACAAGTTTGTAAGGAACCCTCGGTACGCGAGTCCGACTCGCACTTGGCCGTTCATTTCAAAGTTGATTTAAAAATGTTCTGTGTTACTTTGAAACGGTGTTTTTTTGGAATTTATATTGTTTTGGATTTTTTTAGTATGATCAAGCCAAAAGTTTACGTGAATAATTTTTTTGTATTAAGTAGGTACTGCATAATTTATTTTAATTTTAAAATGCAATGGAATATACCATACTGTGTCTGTACTGATGGACGTGGAGATGCATGATATTATATGCATTCAGTTCTTTCACCATATAAAGTGTGTTTTGGAAATAATCAGCCTTACAAAATAAATAAGTAGGCACCTACTTAAAACTTTATAACCATTATAACTTATAAGCATCACAGAGTTAGAGCAAACTTCGTAAAAAGAAAAAGTTTTTATGACAAAGTACCTATACATCATAGGCCTATAGGCCCTTTTAATTAAAATATTTATGTGTTATTTTCTATAAATAAATAATTATGTATTTAAATTTAAATCATTTTAAAATTAAAATCAAAATCAAAAATCAAAATTAAAAACAAATTTTCAGTACCTACCTATATAAATTCTTTACCGTACCTACTTACTATTAAGTTTAGTGTACGTGCAACCTTTGATGTTTAAATTATTTGACCCTATCATTCGCGTGGAAAATATCTTTTTGCATCTATGATCTATCTATGATGCCTTTGTTTTTATATGGTACCAGTGTATTTTTATGCAATAATGTTACAAGTGTAAGTTTTCCATTGAAATCATTGTAGTAGGCATTATATTGCAATCAACAACAATAAAAACAATTTATGACATGGAAATAAACATTAAACAAAGTGTACGGGGCCATTATGGCAGTCAGTCTTATCAAGTAAAACACATTTTAACAAAAAACTAACTTTAACTGTAATATTTTAACTGTGCATTTAAGTGCTTCACCTGTTCATTTTAGGTAACCCATTGATAGAAAGGCTATTTAAATAAAATTATTTATTGTTTCTATTAACACAGTGTCTGTGGTTTCATTAAGGTTTATTACAAGATAGTTAATTGCATACCTGAATGTTGAGGCGAATGTTGTTTGGGAGAGTTCATGTCTGGAGGGTCATCGCTAAAGGATACCGATTTCTCAAAAGATACTGACTTCTCTGAAATAAAATGGATATGACCGAATCAATTAAAACTCAGGTACGTGCAGCGGAAGGGTTACGTTCAAGGGATTGCATTCAACATAACAATAATAACAGATACCCTTAGAGACGGCCATATCAACTAACTCATTAAACGTGTTTACATCAAATAATTTCTGTACATCACAAAAATATTTATATATCTTGATGCGGCTTATACAAAAATGTATTGAATGAATAGTTATGGATACCTACCAACTACGCTTTCCTTCACTATCCGTAAAGGGAAGTATATCTACGAAGAGATATAAATTGGAGATCTACATAACAATAAATCAGAATAATGTGAGAAAGTATAAATCCATTTTTCTGCTTGTTATGGAGTACCATTTAGGTTCTTGGTTCACAACATGTTCAGATGTTAATGTAAGCACGTATAATATTTCGTACATATGCAAAACTTTTTGAATTAAGTTTAACCGATTTAGCACATTTAGTTTAAGACTAACACAATGATATAGCAAACAAAACTAGTGTTAATTATGCAAGATGAATTCATCATTGCTTATCAATGAATTTACAAAATATTCACAGCCACATCAACAATTAATGTTTTAGTGACTAATTCTGGCTCTTAGCAGATTTACAAAATTCTTGGTCTTGGCTTGAATTCACGGCTCCGTTCGTTGTTGTTGATGTTGTGTTTGTAAAATAATAATAGACACTGCGTCGAGCCAAGCACAACAAGCGTGACATCCTGTAAAAAGCAACTTTGAGATTGATGAAAAGATTTTATAGTAGTTTTGATTATGAATAGGATAATTGACTATAACAATGATTTCAATTGAATTAATTGAATTTATTGAACAAAAACATATTTTACGCATATTTTCTAGTTGCTTCAATGTATTTTATATTATCCTTTAATGTATAGCAGGCATGATGACAGCGATACAATTAAAATATACAAATATAACAAACACCAACTACTACAACTTATCACAAAGTATTTTCATAATGCTTTCAACCATTGTATTAAAAGCAACATTACCACCGGGAACAACTAAATCATTGCTTAGTTACTGATAAAAGACAAAAATCAATATTTGTTAATTAATTTTTACACAAAATACCAATGGTCATGAAAAAGCGACTTTAGTAACGTATTATTGACAACGTGGCTACCTAGAACAAAAGCAATTATATAACGCTGACTGCAAGGAGCTACTTTTTATATAATAATGCAAAACAATATTTATTTCTTGCTTAAAAATTTTGTTTCAGTCTGAAGTGTCAGTACAAAGGGGTGCTCAATCTTAAGCTTGCATAGAAATAGCTGTAAGACATAGCAAAGGGTACCGTTTAGTAACTTAGAATAGAATAAACCAAAAAGGCATAAGAAAATAGATACAGCATACCTACAATTAACATATACAAACGAAACAGATTAAGGTACTTATGCAAAATGAGAAGCTACAATAAATCTTAACAAAGTGAGATGACGATACAATTACAGCGAACCCAACGGTGACATGGTGATTATGAAAAGGCGTCACATCACAAGTAACAATTGTATCTGATGATCATCTACGAGTACATGATAATGATACGAAAATATTAAAACATCGTTTTAAATATGAATATCGATATACTCAACTGAAATGTGCAGATTTCTGTAAGAGATTATGAAATGCATATCCTTATGACAATAACAATATATGACCAAACAACTGGAGATCAAGCATTTTGATCATTTAAAATACAAACCTTCTTTCGATGGCAAAGACTGTAAATACACTGAAAGCAGTGTGTACGGTAAAATGAATCTATACTTTATAGATGTGAAATAGGTAACAGAAAGACGATGACAATGAAGAAATACGCATCATAAAAAAACCTCATACAGTGGTTGGTTAAAGATAGCTGAAAAATAAAAAGAAAAATCCACACGGGTTAGCAAGCAATTTTGACTGTGATAAAATGTATGGACACTGCATAATGCATCGCGAATGTTGAGTTAGATAGGTGGGAAATTTTCCCTATCACCTTGCGTGTGCATGTGTCAAACATGTAGCACGTCTTTTGTAATGGAGTGAAAGCTACTTTCCCTCCCGAGCATTCCGAATGGTGCGGAAGAGGTTAATGGTTATTAGGTCCTCACATTAACTCGCTAGGTAATAAGAACTTGGGAGAACCTACAATTTGCGGTTTTGTTTTTCTCCTTTACGAATTGCACTTTGTAGACGCACAACATCGAGTAAGTTACTTGCTAAGTTTCCAACACTTTTAAGGTTAATTTTAAAACATTTGTAAAGAGAAAATAATTTTCCCTTATTTATTTGTGTCCGAATTGAAATGAAATGGAATAGCTAAATTTGGACATTAGCAATGCATTAGCAAAATTTTGGACCGCGATCAAGTACACTTACGAAATCTGTCTTTCCCTAATTTGGGGGGTCTCTCGTGGCTGGCAAATCGCACTGCATCTGAGTGTAGGAACATCAATTGGTTTATAGCTTTCTACAATAAATAATGATGTTGTTATATCATTATAACGAAACAGTCGTACGACGAATAAGATTGAAGCTGCACTAAACATTTATTATTTATCTACTGACACATAATGCGAACATTTAAACATCAAAAGATAAAGAAGGACCGGAAGAGTTTAGTAAAGAAAAATATATTTCTTCATTATGCTTCTTCCGTGGAGGTTGTCTGAAAGTTAAGATAACGTGAAGTCTCAGTTAAATATATTTACCCTGAGGTAGTGCCCTGGCGTTGTACGGTGGTAAGTCGGTACGAGGCGCCACAGCCGGCGGGACGGGTCCCGGCCCCGAGGGCACTTGCAAGGCCTGCTGGACCAAGCCAGTCAGGTTAGCCAGTTGGCGTTCCATCTTCTCCACACGAATGCGTTGCATCTCTTCCACCTGGCCCAATCTAAAAGAGCGCACGTAGATTCACGCTACTGTCTAGGAATACACTACATGATAATACAATGTAGTCAAAGAATAACGGTTGAC
>DWMR01000241.1:0-14408 GCA_018245355.1 Dalla costala
GATCCCCAGCCGGTTCAAACATTTAGTTGGCAGATAAATGTTTGTACTCGGGTCTTGGGTGTTATTGTGTTATGTTCAGTGTGTGTCCGCCACCCGCAACACAGGGAATCCTAGTGCGGGGGTGTGTGTGTGTAAGCGTGTATTTATTAAGCGTTTATTTCTTGGTGGCAACAAGCCGCCAGCAAGGATTTGCGCCTAGACTTTTACTCGTAAGATGAGAATCACGGATTCAAATCCGTGCTACGAGTGCTACCGTGTGTGCTACGACGTAAGTTAACGTTGAGTTTACATTGAGTTGATGACTCGTGGACACCAAGCGGCTGCCGACGAGCCTTTAATAAAAATGCTACTCTTAATTAAATAGATAAAATCAACCTTACGTGATACAACATTAAGTTTATAAAGGAAATGGCTGTGGAGCCAGAGGATAGCTTGGGCAAGACTCAGGACAGGGTGTATAGTTGAATGAACTACAGATAATGCTGAAGATCACTGTATTCTATATTCTGGTAAACTTTTATTAGGACAAATGTTTATAAGAACATAATTATTTGCTGGTACAGTATGTACAGATAATGAATATCATAAAGAAATAATTAAAAAAATATGTAAATAAAATTAAAAATTTTATAAAATAAATCCAGCCCGACGCATTTCCGTGTGGTACCCAGACCTGGTCACCATTCCTTTCAAGTTCCGAAGGAGGAATCAGCTGACCTACAAGCATGCGCGAGAATTTTAAATGTAATTATTATTTTTATGAATATTTTTTTTTTATAAAAAAAAATAATTCAGTTTAAATGTCTCGCGCACCCCTGTCTGCTGGTCCCTCCTTTGAACAAAGTAAGGTGTAAAGTAGGTAGCGCTAGGTTAATGGGACTAGGTTTAATATAAACATGTAACCTCGTTACAAGTTCACATTAGAAAACTCCGTTCCGAGTCATCTATTTAGCGTCGAATCGTTTTAATGTGCGATGGCCTTTACTATTCATGCATTCTCGTTGGTAGTAGGTACATACGGCCCGTTGCCAATTCGGTACACAAAGCGTTCAAATTAGTCCTCTGAAGTACCGACGCACCTGTGACCAACCACAAACAGAACTGCGATCCTGTTTGAGATGGATATAGATGTGAACGGAGTACTGTGTCCAATATAAGATTAAATATACTACATAACAATATATCTTTATACAAATAAACAGTACTACTTACACAATATTCCTTGAATCAGGGTAGTGTACTTTTTCCGTATCAATTTTATCACTTATCAGCCAGCCATCTTACTAAGGCAGCATTCAGAATGTGAAGAAAATGTTATCCTCCTTTACACACTTTCCCAATAGATATCAAAACGTGTTTTCAATATTTTATCACATAATAAATAGTACTTCTTAGGTACGATACATAGAGTTAAAAAATCGTGGTTCTTTTCCAAACCAACACCAGATTCCTCTTCGATGGTTCGCGCCTCAACACGTAATATTATTTCGTTGATATGATAGCAATGTTTAGAGTGTACAAAGTACAAACTCAACTAAAACATTTATGTTATGCAAAGATCTTATAACAGTAACCTGCATAGAAATACTAAATTAACGTTAAAATATACCCTGACGTAAAAACTTACGTTACTAACTACACTTAAACTTTCACGTGCAACTTTTTCTTTATTTTAAAGCTCGCTTTAAACTGTCCAAGATCACGCGAAGTCGTGACCAAGATTGTTAAGTAAAGGACGTCATTAAAAGGCACACGCCAGGAGTAAAAACACTCAAAACGGAATTTGCTGTTCACAGTAAATTGTTTAACCATAGCGATGCGAGTAGCTATAACGAACCAAAACAAACAGTTATCCAAGCCTACAACCATGAATGGTAACAGGAAACTCGCGGTATTGTGCAATTCACCTCAACAATTCGCTTCATATCTCGCTGAGAGCCACCAACCTACAGCGGACGGGACAGATGCGCCAGCCATTCCGAACAAATGCTGCACAATATCATACCTCCATTGACTGAAATTCAACTTGAAACACATAAAGGACATCGACGATAAAGCGTTCGTATTCAACTAGAGAACCGAGTTCAAAATCGCAGAAATTTAATTTTGTATCTTCCAACTCGGGCCCGCTTTGAAGATCTGCTTTGTGTCGCCAAACAATACATGGAACATCGACTTCATTCATCTTTCTTTCGAATAACAATGACTGGTCCTTCGTTCGACCGTCCTTTATCCAATATTCAATGCTCGATTGTACATCAGCTAAACATTACCAATTGTGTAATAAAGTATTCACGGCGTTTAATAACGCTTCATATAAATTATTGCTTGGCTGCTTCCAAAGACTAGTTGTTTAACGTAGAATGAATATTATTCTGAAGCTTGCATAAAATTGCACAGGAAAATACGCGAGTCTTCATTTATCTATCTAATTTATGATTCTGTTCAAAGACTACCTTTTGTCGGGAAACGAATACGGTCCGTTGTTTCCCTTTGTTACCCTCGTTATCGTGTGTCAGATTGTAAATTGAATTAGAATGTCCGGCCGTACCGAGAAAAGTGTCTCTTAAACGGTCAAGTTTTAAAGGGATGTTTAATGCATGAATCTTGGCTAACTTTGACCGGTCCATTAGCATTTTCGAAGTGATACTCGGGCTGCACCGATTTGCATTTCCTGACCGCGTATGTTTGCAAACTGCAAATTTCCGCGTATCCCCGATAAGCTGTTGCAAGCCAGGGGTGAAAAAAGCTGGTTATTTATACTTCTGAACTGGATCCGTCGGTGTTTACCAGTGGCGTGGCGTCCGCTACCCTCGTAAATCGTTTAAAGGTTGGGCGTTCTCCATCCTTAAGATGAATGCCCTTGTCTGCCTGATATATTTACTGTCCGCTACACGGGCTCTCCCGACACTCTGTTTAACATGTATCGCTAGTCGCTTTAATAAATAGGCACCGTACAGCAGCGCCGATCGGAATGGATAATGATTTACTTGTTTTTTTAAATATAAATAAAGAAACACGGTTCACGGAACATAATTCATCCGTCCACTACTAGACATTAGGCCATTCCTAATTGGCACCAGTCTCGTGACCTACCTTATGGTAAATGGTACTATCAAGTCAACCGCGACGTCGAAAAACCCTTTTCCACATTCTTGAACTCCATTTCGCAGCACAGATATAATACCTAGCTTTATCTACTTTCCCTTTCCCGAGGCGGGAAGGATCATATCATCAAGTGGCGGGAACTCGCCCAAACTTTATCCTATCTGTATGATTCAGAAATATCGTGGCGCCTCCTTCTCTATCTTTGAATCATATTAATCGGGCTTTTCTATACCTTGTAGAGTATCTCCTAGCATGGTGGTCTCCCTTTGTTAAATTTTAAACTAGGTAGCAAAATACTGCCACAACAAAGACCAGCGATCGGTTGATATGAGTATCTAAATCCTGTTCCCGTAATATTTCCACCCTGAAACTAATTTCAACGAATATTGAAGGTTGACATATTCATCCATCACGATGGCTGCCGAATTTTTCTTCGGAAAATGAAAACTTGGTAGATTATTAGAAGATGCCTGTGGAAGGGAAAATTACGACTTGTATGTCTAAGGGGTAAAAAATGTTGTTAACAGTTTCGAGTACCTAACGTCTATTTGTTCTTGTTACCGGACTCGGGGAGATTCAACCCCATAACCCATGGTTAAGTTTGAAGTGCTTGTTATTTTGTTATTGACAGTATAATTATCGTTAGGTGAGAGCAATAACTATTGCCGCGCAGGTTCATTCGTGGAATGAGATATTTCGATTCAATACAGACGCAAAAGGGACACTTACCTATAGGGCCAGCGTTGGAGTGGTCACCATTAACCTGATGGAGGTGGCCCGCATTTCCATAAACTGGCAAAAATAAATTTCTAAGATGTGGAATTGGTTACACAATCGAGCATTTAAACATAACCACTGACTATCTAACAATTATTCAAGCAACATTGCGGCAAATCAGTGTTCAAACATTCTAACACATAAAAATGGCCGGTAGAACACTTAAGTTATTGAATACTTTAATGGTTTGTACGCGCTTCGAATATACTTCACATCGCTCGTGAACATTGAACTGGTAAATGGGTCTAAACGAATAAATTATGAGGTGGATGTGCGCACCAGTGTAACATACGTAAGTGCGGTGCGGCATACTCCCCATATATCATCTAAATCGTGTGACTTTTTCCCATTCGCGCGTGTAATGTGGCGCACTTTATCGTCACTAATCCAGTGGTAACGACGTTTCCTCGGCGTTTTTCGAAGCCTCCGCCGTAATGATCCCACTACTTTGTTTCCATGTGGAAATGCAATAAAAATAATCACGCCCGCAAGGAAACGGGCTGTAGAAACTGCAACCGCTTCATTTAATCCGACCGATAAAATCGTACGTGAGGCTTATAAAATAATGCCGCGAAACATTGCTTGTAGGTCGTTGTTAAATTCGCTCGTCACGTAGCCTTTTTCCGCAAACATGATCGATGCACGGTTCATTGAAGGATCTCTTTGAAGTGCTCCGATGGATTCGGTCGTGGCGGGGAATTACAAGGACGTTTGAAACCCAATTTGTCTCAACGCAGCGTCATACGAGTACGAGTAGCGGGCGCGTAAGATAAGACTACGTGCGAATTTTATATCTCTGACCGAATGTATCTAAGAGTAGGTAACATAACAAAAATCAATTTGTTTCGATTTTTGCCGTGCACAGCTCGCATTATTTCGTGAAATCTGCTTATCCTCTGAGGCTTTTCCGGGGCAAACAAGATAGATACGAGTTGACAAGCTTCGAGGTGGCAACACGTATTGTAAACGAAAATCCTAATACTACTCTTAAATTTCTTGTTATTAAAATTAAGTAATAATAAGATTTTGCTATAATAATCATGACCAAAATTATAATTCAACCCCAGAACACAGCCTCGGCCGTAACTCATACGAACAGCTCTGCCTGTAAGTCTCGTGACCTCCTTACCAACATTCTGGAGTCAAGCCAACGTGAAAATTGCCACTGCTCTTTAAACCTATGCTCGTTTCACATCATACTCGTAATTGTTTCCAAGATATGTGCCATGTAAGATTATTTTAATCGTCTTGAAGAGTGCAGCGAAAGAATTGTGTAGCAAGCAAGACCCCAGGCGATAATAGAAACGAGTTTAATGTTTCTTTCCCACTCCGAATTTCGACTACGAATGGCTAGAACGATAGGGTGGAGATGTGGTGGAATGTTTAGGGATAGTGCGAAACCTGAATGCTGGAAGCTGTATTGGCACCCGAAGACCTCCAACAAGGCTTACCGATTGCTTTCCAACAATGTCGACGGGATTGGCAGCGGCGGCGATAAACGTGCCCTCCAAAGTAAGGAAAGAAACAACACTTTGCCACGATCAACCTTCAAACTTCCGACCGGTAGGTATTCACATTCTGAGAAGAAACCCGTGCACAGAAGAGGGTTCGATGGCTTGATGACAATGAAGATGAGACACATTTTTATTGTTAGCATAAATCAAAATACGACATTGTACAAAGCCAACGTACCGTGCCCCGCAGCAAGGTTTCTTCTTAATTAATATGACGTCAGCCGCGCAGCCGCTGTCGACGACGGCTTTGTAACGGGACGTGGTTGAAGTATCGCAGACGACGTTATGCCATGCGTCATGTGTTCATGGAGGGGATAAAATATATTACCATGGCAAGACCTTTATTTAATAGGAGAAGTAAACGGGTATGTAGTGGCCATATGAACTCAAAGAGACCTTAAGCCAACACTGTATAAAAGCAGTTCTATTCGGAGCCAGTAACTAACTTCATGTGGTCGTCTCTTTTAAGACATGCACGGCATACACTGTACACACATCATGTGTCATCATTATTCAAATCATCAAGATGTGTATAAAAGTATTTAAATTTGTATGATGTATGTACAACGTCGGTCGCCGATTTGTTAGAAGAAAGTTATGACAAATCTTCAAAGGGCGCAAGTCTTCATTAGGGTTAAAGTAATAACACTTCATGGGGTATTTGGTCAGCCACGGGTTAAATTTATGCTAAGCGTTGCTGTGGACGTAGTAGGTACCATGTAAAGTAGCCGGTGCTGATTGCTAGCACGTGATACTCATTAAAACTTTCTGTGCTTAAAACTTTCCACGATTGGGTTGGAAACTACACAGCAGTCGCCCGAGAGCGGGAAAACTCTTCGAGTATAATCAGCAGATAGGTAGATAAATATGAAAATTGTGTTGAGGCAGTGAGATTTAATGTTGAAGAAAAAGAAAGTAACTTTAATTGTAAATAATAATGGCAACAAAACCATTAATTTGAAAAACGGGCAAGGTCGGTACATACGACGTTCGGCGTGGTCGGCGTCGTCGATAAAAGATTTAATTTAAAGATCTAACAACTGCCAAGTTCCATAATACATAGTTTCTTTAATCATAGCTATGGATGTATTTGCTACATTCTTCGATAGTGGATTTATTACTGGGCACACATTATAACTTGGCACGTTAATTTTGCATCACCTTAGAGCATTAATTTAATACTACTTTGTCATTCTGTAATTTTCATAACATCTTCTACGTCCTAAAAATATTATTTTTATCCTGCTCTGCGAAAACTGATCAGATAGTGTAACGTATAGCTTGAAAGGAGCTAAAATGAATAATTTTATGTAAATTTTACGGTATTTCTGTTTTCCGACGCCTTTGATATCAGAACTTTTCTTTATCTACACTCACACTCTTTTAATCTTAAGTGATTATTTTCAGGATTTTTTTTCCTACAACGTCGAATTTCGAAAAACGAAAATGCTCATTAAAACGTGTTTTATGTTTTTAAACATCACGTCATCTAGATGTTTTCATTCTTTTGAAGTCATTATACTCTCTTTACTCATTATTTTTTATGAAATATTTTTATTCGACCTCGCAATTCGAAGGGCGCAAATGTTAAACAAAACGTGTTTTTAAAATAAGCCGCAAGCAAGTAGGTACACGTGGAAAATAATGCAAACGCCTTTGATGATTTAGGTATCAAGTCTAGGTTAGTTGTTAACTATTTACTAAGTTATTATAAACTTAACTAAACAATATAGAACTGAATGTTATTTATTGCAAGTTTTAGTTAACAATTCTTATTATTTTCCTTCTCGATTTTTTAAATGATTTGTGATCATAATCACCCTTAAGTCTTAAAAGATGTATGGCATTTGTAACAACAGATGATTTTATATTTAATTTTATTTATTGTGTTAGCTGTCTTTCATCAGACTGATTAGCAAGATCTCATATAGCTCATTTCGATTGTCCTTGATATTACTCGTACGGGTCAGCTTAACGGTGATCGAAGAATGACAACCCAGAAGCAACCGGTTGTATTAAACGGTTGTATAAGGTAAATTCAACCGAATGTATATTGCTTCACGCCAGAAACGGGTGTAGTTGTAACCTAAACCTCAATTTTTCCACCCACAAATCACGGTCAGAAAAAACTTATCATTGTAACGAACCTAGACAAATCAGACGTAAACATTCACTACATTCAGCATCTTATTCACCCAATTGATTTGCAAAACCATCTCCACCTTTGACCCAAAAATATTGAAGAAACGTCATCATCAACATCACGTCATGGCCTGACCCTCGAACTTAGCTTCCCTATCAGTAACACTTTGGAGCCCGTACAGTGTTACAGGAAAGTATCGAAATCTATCAAAGTCTGAATAACTCTGACACAGTTTAAAGAAAGAAACAGAGTGTTTTCTTTAACTACTGTGACACAAAACTTATTTAGGAAGATCAACTCATCTGTGAACGTAGCTTTATAAATGTAACCCTTTTTGAACTCCAATAAAGGTTTATGCGAAATTTTTATTTATTATGCAATTATGTTACCCTTAACATAGCAATGACTAGTTTTGAAAAATCTCAGAAAATGGGGAATATTTCTCTTTTTTTAAACAACTAAATAGGTGCTTAGACTTGGGTAGGCTTGTTTTTCTTACTGATGGACGTGAGTCAATCAAACTATAATGCCTAAATCATACTAAACCACGTGGTTCCTCTCCAGTCAACTTCAAATCTTATGGAAAATAGGTATAATCGTATTTAACTCACCTATATCAAGTCTAATCGACTATTCAACGTTAACTTACTAGACAAGAATGAAATACCGTATTCCGCAATGCTTTCGCGACATAACAATATGAATGAATAGGTACAATATAGGCTGTTGTATAAACGTAGACGGCATAAACACAATGACCCTAACTCGACCCTCGTCATGGCATCACATATCTGTCCGAGTTAATTTTAACGCCCTTCCGAACCGTATACGGCCCTCAAGAAACTGCCCTATTTTGTTTGACAGTACAAAATCCTGCATCTCCTTTTGGGTAAATTTTATTGTCAAGAATTCAACAAAGAAATTGGCAACCTGAAGATTGAACGCTCACATCATAATAGTGCATAAAGGATATAGTGGATATTCTCGATGCTAATAGGAAGTTAAAACTGTTTGTTAACTTTCGTTTGCTTTATTCTTGAACCAAGGTAATTTTAATTAATTAATTCCTTTAAATGATTGTTTTAGTTAAGTTTGGACAAGTATTGAATGAGTGATTACTAGTGGTAAATTTTCCGTACTCTGGGAGACACCTTAAGCACACGGTCCCGGTTGCTAACGACAGACAATATCGTTAAGCTTTGTCAAAGGTATTTGGGCGGCCTAAGTGCTTCTGACAATCGGCTTGGCCACTAGCCCCCTCACCATTCCGCACTGGAACAGTGTAGGTAGTTACGCTCAGGCCTTGTTAATGGAAGTTAAAGCCCACGCCCTGCAGTGGGCCGTAAATGGGTTATAGCGAGTTGGTTTAACTTTACTATGATTCGAGAAAAAACTCCATTTCTTGATAACATTTGTAATAATAACATCGCTAATGTGTTCCTTTATTCCTTTGAACACTAATGTAGGGTTAACAATTCCGTTCGCGTGGTTTCTTTGAGTCGGAAAATGGCATGATACCAATCATTTTCCTCACGCATAAACGCTGACGTCCTGTTGACGGTTTTAATATCAATAACATGAATATTATTGCCGTTTTATGACAAAATATGCGTGATTTTTATATACATAATATTGAGTAACATCTGTGAACCCATACTGGTTAGGGCATGCAAAATTGCGGGAGAAATTTTGTCGAATGACGCCATAATAAATTCTTCCCTTAATATGAACCATAAACCTACAAATGTAGCGTAAAAACTCGGGACGAATTAAGTGCTTTTTTGCATAAAATATTCGATAATCTCTACGCAACTTTTAAGGGATAATGGATATTACTTAGATAATACATTTTGATCCAGTTTCTTTCTGAGAAAAAATATCTGCTAAATATTCCGCAATATTTGTGGTAAATGTGATATGTGCAGACGATAACTTTTGATTAATGATTCGTTATATATAAATGTTGTGCCAATACAACACAAAGTAATGGCATAAAAGTTATTTGTGTATCAACAGATATGGAACAAAATGAAATCGGAACAATTGACTAAACAATGCCGACAATTTCGCACTATAAAGACCTGATACAAACTGGCCGGCAATAAATAAATCAAAGTTCAAAATTGCTTAATATTTTGCAACGGGGCAAAGCAATAAATAATTCAAAAACGTTTGTTCGAAAATGTTACAGGCGGTATTTCGTGCATCAACATTTTGAATAGAGTAACTGCGATTTACTGAATGAAAAGACAAATATGATTGCTGGGAGAAAGTTTGTCATTTTGATCAAGTTATCTAGTTTTCTAAAGAGATTTACCTTTCCTTATGATAATCGACCTGTTATAAGCTCATTAAGCCACTCAAAACAGTAAGGATTACAGATCTAGTTAACGTATTTACTGACATTAATATCTACGGCAAATTTGACAACGTTGCATTGTACATCCATGCAACACTGAAAACTGGACCATGATCGGCATGGAAGTCTGCTGACGCACAGAAAAAACAGTTGAGTTTCCATGCCTGTTAAAAAACTTTCATAGCGTTTAGTTTTTCAAAGCGGCAAAAACCGGTTTTTATAGTCAGACAGACTAACGCTAGATGGGCCTACCAACTGATAGGAAATGGTGGGCTACGAATAAATGAATATAGTTTTTTAAGGTGGTTTAAAAGGTTCCTTTTTTAATACAACAAAAGGAGCTAAGAAACCTAGTCCAATAAAACCGACACAGATACAATTATTTCAGCAATTCGCGTCGAGTCGTTCACTGATTAATTTATTACTTTACAATTTAGATAATCGTTTAAGATTTGCCTTTTCCTCAGCTTGGACACATTACACACCAAGCCATTTGCATTTTGCAAAGTCAAAATATAGATTCAAACCTGGCAACAGACAATAGATAAATCAAAACTCGACTGGATACGGACTTAGTATTATCGGTATTTCGCAACTAAAAATAGCTGATGGAATAACGGGGATGCAGTGATGGAATTAGATGGCTCTGCGGATTGAATCAGACGTATGTTATATGCATGAATATGAATACGGAATAATGTCGGGGGGATGTTGTAGATGCATGGCGCGCTTGCTTTTAAGTAAATTGGATTGTGTGATTGCCCATTGTAGGCGCATGCTTATGCTTACCCTGAACGGCAAACTTGTTTACTGCCCTCTGCTATTGTGCTATTGCTTGGGTTGAACTGAATAAAACTAATAAATAGCTTAGGTGCGTTTATACATATAATATTAATCGTATAATCATTTCCAAACCATTATATTTTAGGCGTCGCCTGTCAGAAGTTTTAGAATGGAGCAGAGTCGTTACCAATGTTCACTACAATTTTAACTAAAATTAGGAAAGGGTCAATTGTACGATAACAATAAAATACTGAGCAACGGAATCTGTACAACGTTCACCTAACAAGTTAATCACCAAACTTTAGGGCAATCACAATCGTATAAAAGCTTGTTACAAAGTCGGCGAGCAACTTTTGTTAATTATCATAAATCTATTTAGAAAGCAAATGAAGCAAAACCCTATTTCTGTTTACTTACATTAGCAAGCCAAGCAGACAGTTTAGCCCGTCCAACTATCTACGATTATCCAGTTCTAACAGTGGCTAGAGCAAGAAAGTTTCCGGTTTTGCATATTACTCGAACAAATACATTCGTTTTCTACGTATTATATATGTGTAATGCTTGTCTAATACCAATAAGAGTTAAAATTTAATATAAATCTTCAACGTAACAGTTGTAACTGTATGTTATTTACTTTACTTCGACAAAAATAGCTCGTCGCTTGTTTATCAAAGACAAATCACACTAGCGATTTTTGTAGCTCATGTATCTTTTAATTTTGGAACAGTGTTCTATTATAGGCTATAAAGTCGATGGTTCTATTACTCAAAGTCATGCTAAATACAACACGTGTTTGAACTACTCAAGATTATCACTATTAAGCTACCATTATTCACTCCTGTCTAAACACTGAACTATTACGCCATGATAATCCTGCCACATTTGCATCCCATTAACATCGTAATAGCTTGAGGACCTCCATTTTTACCCAGCAACGTCCCCTTTGATTTCATTTAGCGGCATAACATGGGCAATTTTCGCATTCTAGTCAACGTAATCTAACAGAGTTAACTAGGAATTTTCGCCCGTGTACAGCTACAAGTATCTACATAACCTTTCACCTAACCCGTCTATAGGAGTTCTCTTCAATTTCGGTGTTTGAATCTGAACTCAAATTGTCTTGCAACCAAATTCTATGAAGATCGGTTGAATGGTTTAACCGTGAAGGCGTATAAAACAAACCAATTATCGCATTTATAAAATTAGTAAGATTGACCTATAGGTACAAAGCTAAATTTGCCCACGGTGCTTCGCGTAAATTCAGTTTCTTTGTACAAATTTTCATCCTCCTATAGATATTTAGTACCTATACAATCTCTTATCCTCTTTTGGTACCTTTTAGCACCAAGATTTATTTTTCAATAGGCACATGCCAATGTTTGTTTTAATATACTCACTATCTAAATTTCAAGTTTTGAACGCCAGCAGCTAAACCTGTCTTTTGATTGTCAATTTTTTTAACGTTTAGATTCTAATAGAAAAGCAGGATGATGTAAAAATAATATTTCGGATCCTTCATTTTATAAATTTTTACCTATTTCATTTCATCAAATGCAAATCAAATAATTGCAGTGTAGTGAACCTTTATGTTTGACGAGTTCTGTACTTTGCTAAAAAACCATAGTATTTCGTACTATCCGGAAATCCTTCCATTTAGTCGAATACAGTGTCAACAAGGGCCGCGAATGTATTCCGGGAGAGTTGGAAAGTTCAATTTTTGTTTCGTGTTTCCATTTGGCACTACTCGACTTTGCTTTCTAAGAGTTAGTAACTATTTATGCGCATAATATGTTAGACTAAAACTTTATCTAGTTTTCCGTTGGAACGTTTATTTAATTTTAAAAAAACTCGCTAGAAAAGCCAAGCTATAAAAGGCAATGCGTCTTAAACATAGCTAAATGATATTGTATGTATCTTGATTTACACTATAATAATAAATTATTGCTCGGGATTAGAACGACAGAGCACCCATATTACATCCTATGGTGCTACGATCAAACTCTATCAAACATTCTCGAGTAATATACCTTTGAGAAAACTCTGGTTTTGTAAGACAAAAGAGAAGTAGTGAAGGCGAAAAGCAGAGAGTGCACAAGAATAGCGCGGAATAGGTTAAAAAGATGAAGACAGAAAACGGAGATAAAACGCAGTAGGTACATGTAACTTGTGTTGTAGGCGTTGTTTCATCAAAGTACAATGATCACAACGTGCCTCATGCTTCGAAGTCAAAGCATCAGTCATGTAACATTAACTTAATGTTAGTATAAGGCAGTTTGGCTTGATTGTAAGTTACCAAGCCTAGCAAAGCTAGTCGGTACTGTAGACCGAATTGCTTTATGCAATTTTTATACGTTCGTTGAAATTACCTGGGATTTTAGGTAAGTAGGTACTAAGTTCGATAAAAATTCATAGCAAACTCAAACAGTTCCCTGGAAACAGCAGCTGGTCGGAATGAAGTGAATAAAGATACACAACCGGGAATAAAACTTGATTCAGAACACCCCAGCTCGAAAAACACTAGCACTAGCACTAGCCTAGACTTACTACCTACTAACCAAAATTACAATCATATCAACGTTTTATTAAATAAAAACAGTAGTAGTAGTATTACCCTAATAATTTTTTTGACATCTGATAAAACCCTATTATTATCGCATGTTGTAGAACAAAATGTGCATTTCACGTTTCGGTTGTGATTATATAAAAAGTTCTATCAAGAGACTGAGTTCACTAGAAGTTACAAATAATAAATAGGCTGAAATAAAAAATAGAGCACCGGTAGATTTTTTGTTGAAGTACCCGTTAAATAAACTTCAAAGAAGTGTAAAAACTTAATACACAAAAGGTTAATTTACGAGTACGAGATGACTGCGAGAGCCTCCTAGTCACTAAACACTTCGTTTATTTTGTTCGTTTTAGTATCGAAGTCAAGGAAATACAATTCTTGTATGTCTTTCAACACGCTACTGAAAATTAATTCAATTTACTTAACTAGCGCAGAACATTATTATGTTACCGGCTCTAACTTTGTTAACTTTACTAGGGATATACTACTTTCACAATGAATCATTCTAAAACTTATTTTGGCACGGCAGGGAATGATTGGTACCTAACCTACGTAACGTACCATCGCTGATATTTTATTTTACCACGTTCGATCGAGCGATCGATGTCATGTTACCAGGAGCGCAACATTGGCGCAGGTTGGTCTAGTATCTAGGTATTTAAGCGATTACTTTTTTTGTCTGATAAACAGGCAAAAGGACCACTGCTGTCGCGTATGAACTTAAATAAAGCGAACGCCATTTTATTTACTTCTTGCTGACTAAATATTTATAAATTAAGTTAAAATATAAATAACCTAACTTAATTTTAAGAGTTACTATATTTCGATCACGGTACGGAAGCTTAATTAATAAAGTCTAACCGGCCCACATACCAGACGAGCATAAAGATGTGAAGATTAAACAGCGCGGGATGGGAAACCCACTGGGCTGTAATTTAGGATTTCTCAATAACAAATTGTTGGGGTTATTTCTAGTTGGGGTCTGTGGGGTGCGTGGCAATTTATTTTTCGGTCGCGATCCAATTATTTTTGGGCACGTTAGTGAAGCATAAATCTGCGCTGGCTGGAAACCACACGCACCTTACACCTACTAAAGCTCCCCGCGAAGAATGTCTTGTATTTCACTATCGTAAAGTAACCTTTGCCTTTTTAATCCCC
>DWMR01000242.1:0-14405 GCA_018245355.1 Dalla costala
GGAGACTCGTGAGATCTCGATGGTGAAGCTGAAAAAATTAATCTGGAGGCAACTTGGACTTGAGCATGTGCATGGCGATTACGTTGATGACGAGTAGGTGCCCATATGGGACACTCCAGCAGCTCACCTTAACGAAAGCAACGGCGGCCCGGCACTGTTTCCAGGCGCCTGCGGTCACTTTTATACTGGTCGAAGACACACATCGTGCCCACGAGAACAGAACGAGACAGTAAGTAGATATAAACTGACCTGGAGGCAATTTAGACTTGAGCATATCCATGGCGACTACGTTGATGACGAGTACCCAGATGGGGCACTCCAGCAGGTCGCCATCAGACTTGACGAAGGCGACAGCGGACAGACACTGCGTCTCCAGGCGCCTGCGGTCCGGGTATGCGCGGCGTAGCTCCCGGTTTACGTTTGATTGGAATTTCTTCATGTCGAACAGCTGGAATGGAAATATTAATTAATTCTTTGACAACTTTACATATGACGGAAAAGCAGGCCTGCTAAGTAGCCATAGATGCTTATTACTGCTCGAACAGGACGCATTTGCAATCAAGTTTAATACAGTGGATCTCTTTACTTCATGCAAATAAAGTAGCAATCATCAAGTATGTGTTAGTGTAAGTAAGATAGACATCAGTAAGTGACCAATGTCATTCATCCTCTGTACCCAAACCTTGAATGGGGCTCTAGGAAAAAGACGGTTAGGCTAGGCTAGTTAGTATCAGTAAGTCAGTCCTATTTGAAGTTGACACTCGTCAGGATTTAAATGGCTTGGTGTACCTGTATTGTGACAACAGGCATACTATCTCAAACCTACACTACATGAGCAGGCTGACGATTTGATTAACGTTGTTGATCTTCAGAAATGTTCGACATCAGAAATTGAACGGATTCGGAGAAAACAGAAATGTTAAAAGCATAGTATTTTATTACATCTTCATTCGAGTATTTTCAGCTAACACGGCTTTCAATTCAATTCATCGGACAACAAGATCCATGGGTTAGTTACAGGGACTTAAAACTATGTTAGTAAATATTAAATTTAAATCAAATTATACAAATTATCTACATTACCTAAATTGAATATTGAATAATCAGTTCGAGTAAAAGTTTTACTTAATCAAATATAAAAACAACATGCATAACATTCCTAATACCTAATCTTATCATTATTACAGAAGCTCTACTTTCTATTGCATAATAATCTTTATAACGAAGTGACGTTCGGGTTTCTTAAGAAATATCATCAGAGGTTATGTCAACTAATTTAATAATTGCTGATAAGAATCTCAACAGCATCAAAGAAAGTGAAGTAACTCAAGTCCAATTTACAGCGTTTTAAACATCAACCAACCAGTAGATGAATCAATATAATCTCTTAGATGATCTTATCAAATTAATATTACAAAACAAGACTTCGGTCGTAATGAAAAGACAATCGGTCGATCAAACAAATGCAATGGAATTAAATTGAGTTTAAAGTTACCAGTCAAGCGTGATTCTCTTCACGTTAAGTTACAGTAAGTTTATACTTGAGTGAATGGATCTAAGGTTTGAAGTAACTAGAGTATAATTCACGTAAATCAATGTTACGTTATAAGTCCTGATGCTATACAATATTTTACTAGAAAAGTTGTTTTTGCTCTTTTTGGTCTTATTCATTCATCGTCTAATTTAAAAATCTGCATATGTTCATGTTCTATATCAGTTTTAGTGCCTGTTAGTCTAGATTATTGATATACTTATTTTAAGTTTCGTACATCGTTTTCTTAAAGTTTGTAACAACCATCATCTAACAGGATTATTCCTGCGAATTGCATTCCAATATGATTTTATGTCCATTTTACTAACAGACACCTATGAAATATAAGCTGGAAGCTCGAAGGAACCCTAAAATTAAAACGCCTAGTCAGATGCATCAAAATTGAATGAGGCCTATAAAGTCATTACACAACTGGTGCGGTGGTGCGTCTTCACGGCTGCATCAAGACGTCGAACCGCAACCAGACAACGTGAAAAGAGTTGTCGATAGTATCTACAAAAATTGCCGCCTCCAATATTCGTAAGTCATCGGACATCCATTGAAGGTGCGTTTGGGAGTTTTAATTGTTAGCCCACGGTATTGTTGCATTACGTAATTGGCTATTAAGTGTCCTGTTGTTTGGATAGTTCCCTGTTCTCCGATGATGTATTCAATTTGTGATTAATACTTGAATAAAGATGAGAACTGAGCCTACCATTGTCTCGGGTACTAATGGATTTAGATATTAATGATATAAGTTATGTTATGCAAAACAATGCAGAAAAGTTTATTTTGAACACTAAATAAATGTTTCAACGGCAAATGTTTAGACGTCAGACGAAACGGTCAGATTATGAAATAATTTAGTCGAACAGCATCTTTGAATTATCCCTCTGACATTTGATCTTTACGTTTTAATTAAGTTTGCTAAACAGACACTTAATACCTGAGCTCTCGGAAACCACAACCCGGTTGACACGGGCGGACACGATAACATTGTTTTATATTAATTTAGTCACAAGGGAATTCGGTGTGGGAATACAGACAGATCGCACAAAAAATCCCAGGGATCAGCAGTACTACGTTTCGACACACGGTATTGTCTTGAAGAAATTCTTTTGAGACGATATGTTCGTGTTCTTTAGAGTTTCCGAGATATATGGAAATAGACGAGTTGAACGTGGGTGTCACATTACTGTCGTTTGCGAATTATGAGTAATTACCTAATGTAGAATTTAGGGAAATCCGCAAAGCTAAACAAATTGGAGCGTTTATAGCCTTATAGGTCTATTTCAAGTAAAGTGACCTTAGCGATCGGGAATTGGATAGGTGACTTATACTTGCAATAACATTGAAAATTTCCCCTGCTTGTACATTAAATACATAAGGGAAATGGATCGGGGGAACTAAAAAAAGTAAAAGGTTTTGACAGTTTTTGCAATTTTTGTCAGGCTTCTTGAAAAAAACATCAAAACCGGAGTAGAATAGAGCAAGAATTTAGGAAAAACAAATTTTACGTTGTTAGCGCCACGGGCAAAGTTCAGGTAATAATATGCATGCTCAATTATAAATTAATTATTAGGTTCCTGTTGTAGATATGGAAATGCTGCTGAACAATTAATTGAAACTATGCATGTTCATTGTTAACATTGCACTGCTTAGGCAATAGACAATAAGCACTTTGCTTTCTGCGATCTTACTATTACTCCTAAGGAAATAGAATAAGGTTCGTACAAACAAGTGAGGCAATGACCATTCTGTTACTTGCCCAATAGTGCTATCTTCTCGCATTGTTCTTGCGAGTACTTACGTAAAACTGGTAGTTAATGGTGTATGAATTACTAATGAACGTTTGCTTTGCGTGTTACTAGGAAGTGGATCGTCTATTGTTTGATCCAACCCGTTTAATTGAAATAACGATTTACAAGACACTCGATTTTAAATTAGAGTTTGGTTTGGTATGTGATTCTTTAGCTTAATTATATATAATACTTATACATATTACATTCATAACTGAAACAAACGCTTCGCGGCTGATATAGGCGTGGCGGTGTGTCCCGAGCGGCCAAACTAATACCATATACAGGTTCTACCACCGTGAGGAAATTGCCACAACATGACATATTGCCACTTTATAGATAATGCGTGATTGCATTTCCATTGCATGCACTTATAATGCCTTACCTTCAATATTGAATTAAATGAACGTCAGAATAAAGAAGTTCCTTGCGGCGGTGAGATCAAAGATTTCGTAAGAACATTAGAGAAAGAAGTTATTAGGCAATGCCACGGTCAAAGTAAAAATCGTGATGCACTACAAATGACCATCGGACAATGCAACGCACATTAAGTGTAATAATATTCGAGCTCTTAAACTCACTCCTTACATTGTCTTTAAGTATGACGAAACCATAGACGCATGGTGTTTTGGTAGCCTTAATGGTTCAATCGTGGTATTTTTAAGAAAAACTAAGCCGAAATGAACGTCAGTAGAGATAATGTAAATTTTTTTTACTCGGTCGTGTTCATTTGATTGTTCAGTAAAGCTGGCAAAGCAGGTAGGTATTTGAACAAGATAGGTACATAATGTTGATACTGAGTAAATGGAAATTGTTGCTCGCTCCAATGCTTGGATATGGATCTTGCTCAAAGGTATAAAGACATGGAGCATAAACAATAATGGGGCAACACTAACAATTGGTGGAAACAGACCAAACAGCAAACCTGCAAACAGTCGATTATCTATTAAGGTCTCCAATAAGATCTTATAATTCATACTTAGTTATTGCAACCAGAACAGAACTAACATGCCTAAGCACAAAACAAGAGTACCCTTTCAATATATCGCCAGGTGTTGCTTAATTGCTTAATTTGATCGCTCACGTCTCTCTGGCAACGCACCAAGGTATGAACGGAAATGATTACTGGCAAACATCTATTTCACTACAATAAAGTGGCTAGAATTTTACGGCCATTACATTAAGTTTATTCTGTTGTAACGCGTATTGTAGTGGCATCAAAGACAAAAGTTACTCAAATTTTGCCGAAAATTACGACATAGCTCGTCAAAATTACAGCACCTGGTTGTTGCTTGTTAGCATTGCTAATTACTAAAATTTGCAAACGGTTGTAACTAAATTTCAAGTAACGTTTAAACGGAGCATGGTCTTGGCTAAACAAATTCAGAAACAGCTTAATTGGTATAATTATAGCCATAATGTTCACGTAAATTATGTATCTCAAAATGTCAAGGATGAAAAATATGATATAGGCTTTAATATAGATCGTTAATGCTAGGAATGGGATTGTCTCAGTGAAGTTTAAAAATAAACTTCGAGGCAATGTTGATTTAATTGAATGATGTGGTTAATTCTATTCCGAAGTTTTGTTATATATTTGTTACAATAATCAAGTAACTAGATACATACTCGATTCTAGACCTATGGTTTGTGCCCATGCCTACCTAATGGTTAAGTGATTCATTAGTAGTATTTCAATACTCGTCTTACCTTGAATATCTTCTCTTGTTCTAGAGCATATCCTGGTAGTTTTATAACATCCTGCCCTATCGCGGTTTCCTCGTTGCTGGTGGCTGCTGTACTCTTCACGAATACACTACTCTTGGAGTAGCGCCTGATGAGTATGTTACCGGCGTCATCCATTTTAATTTTGACGCCCTGTGAACAATTTTATTCAGGTTATCATTCGAGGTCACAAGTAAATTCATGTTTTTATAAAGGTCAGTTAAGATCCAACGGCCATATAAATTAGATTAAAGAGAATCACCGCCGTAAAAGGAGTGCCATAAATTTGATGCCTGCGCCTGTTTTTGGCATTGTAGCTCCCAAACGGATGATCTGATTTTAATGCGGATTTAAATGTTAATGTAATTGGAATTTAAGTTATTTAAGCCAGTGTTCCTAATAATTTTAGTAGTCGTTTTCTTTGTTTTAGTAGTACCTTTTAATTTATTATTTATATGGCTGTAGGCGGTAATTCGGTCTTTCTTCTTTCTTCCTTTGTTGGAGTTCTAACAAACAATATCTGGTGCTCAGTTTAGCATATTGACCAAGTGACAGTATATTTGCCTGTATCCCACTATATCTTAACATTTTTCAATATTCACGGGATACTTGTGGTTATAGCTTATCTCTTCACGTATCTTTACTACACACAAATCTTTTCACCTATCTTCAATCTTACGTTTGTATTGTACAATTCACTATTTCAAAAACGCTATTAAATATTACTTATGCACGTGCGCGCATCATGTTACAAAACTTCGTCGTTCATATCTACATCCATCTTGTTTTCGATTAGTATTGAATATAAATCGAGATCGACTTATGTACTTACAACTCTATTCAATTTCATTTGATGAACAAATAATTAGCATCCGGTATCAAAGGATCAATCACCTTCATGTTCATTTCATATACAGCACGTACGGTACTCTTTGTATTTAGCGGGAAAGCCGTTAAGGTTACGTCACGTACGTCCTTAGCAGATCACCAAAAAGTACAAGGTCACTGGGTGAAACAGCATGGCTTTGTTTTTGGTTTTGATTTATGATACACCAGGGGCGTTAAAGAAAATTACAAAAGAATGGGTTCCAATAATCTCCTGACCTATGATGTCAGCGGTCTTTGGTAGATTTCACGATTGCTGGAGCGTGTCAGAATATATATTGTTGTGTGGGTCCCAATTTTCAGAAGTGTCTTAATATCAATTCACACGGGAGCTATTAAAATACCAAATTAGGATTAGAGCAAAAACGTGATTTACGATTCTGTTGACTTGAATAACTTGATTAGTGAAATTTTTTTCAATTTCATTTTCTTATTGTATGTTTAGGTGTAGGTACATTTATTTGCATTTACAGTCGTTTATTTCTATGAATGTAGTCTATTATAAATAAAATAATTGTTTAATTTAACTTAACAGATTCTACAGAGTATCTAACTGATCTCATATGCCATCATGGTCACATTAAAATATTCATATTCAGTTGAGTTCATTAAATTTCAAATCGTCGAGAATCCATCAAGACGATGTCAGAATAGATGAATACCTACTTTATGTTTGGGCAAACAATATTCTTTAGGGAATAGACACAATTTATCAAATGATGTAATCGTCCCAATTCACTTGTGAATTTAAATGTAGAATAAACTGGATTGCCTTCAGCTAGCCGAAAATGGCCGAGCTTGGGCTTTTGTTTTCAAAATAAAAATAAAATTAGGAAGTAGGTACAACCAAAAAAGTAAAACAAATTATAGGTATTTTGGATTTATTTCTACTTGATACCTAATTGAAAAACAAATCTACAGCAAATGATTTGACAGAAAACTAGTTACGGGTGAAAGTTCGTCAAACATTTAAAAAATGTTACCACATTTTCACTAGACAATATTAAAACTGACCTAATTCGTTTAATCTACGATCGTGATACCGCTCCTTACAAATTATCGGTGGCAACGCTACCGGCAGCGGGAAGTGTGGTAATTGACTTGATGAAACGCCTTAATTGTCAAATGCCACAAGCGCACTCGAGCGCACCCAATGCATTCACATAGCTGTAGATGTTTGGACACGAAGTTAACGTACTGTATAAAAAGTATTAACTGCAGAAAAACTGTCTACAGCAACTAACCTTCAAATTGGGTTTTAAAAGAAATGGGTACGTGCTGCGCTTTTAAGACTGATATTACATGCACCTACAAAGTACCAAGTCTGATGAAGACTCTAGTTCCAATTCAATGTAATAATAAATTGAAATATTTTTTAGTCCTGAAGTGTGGTAGACCTTAAATGATGAACTGTTTGCTTATTAAAGACGCCTATTTAATGAACGCCTATTTTTATGAACCATTTCATGGAATTTCGGTCTTAGTTGAAATAGCAAATTATACCTGCAGAACTTAACCTATGATTATTGGCGGATGTATTTTGGTTGCGTGACTCCTAATGCAATTCCTAGACAGCAAACTATTGGCTGTACTTTGCTGTATCTAATTCATCTTACCTGACCTATTTCGTCCGGTTATTAATATTTTTCGTTGCTGTAATTATAGCTTGATCCTCGTTGAAACTCGTAACCTTTGCAAAATTGCAATCTAAATAAACAAAATAACGGCAAAATCATCATGCTTGCTTAGGATATTAAAATACTAAAACTTGCAAGAAAAATGAACCTGTCTCTAAAGTAAAGTCTTAAGACAGATCTAGATGGAAACATGATTCACGTTCACATATGAATTGACTTTTACAATCCACATACAGGATTACATACAGAAAAGCGTTGAAAAAGTAAAAAGAATAATATTGTATTTTTGAACTTTTTGCAGGAAGTGATAAAGAACTCAAAACCATCATCATTAGCTCATACAGTGCTTTCGTTACCGTTGAGCGTGAAACAATTATACGATAAGTGCTTGAAGGTATCGTACTTCTGACCTTACAGAGTTCATAAAGTTTTGCGTGATTTGTTTTCAAGATTAGACACGAGTAGTAAATTGTTATGATCTGGTAGCAATCTTGAATTGTAGGTAATGATAACACGGTTCTAGCCCATATTTAAAGCATTTTATGGAATACACAGCATATTATGGAAATGGAAATGCTTGTGACTGAAGAAAACCTGAAACATTTCTGTATGCCTCAGTGTTCTACATAGTGTTCCTTAAGAACGAGAAGTCTGCAAAAATGCACTTTGTCAAAACTTTGATTTATGTGAAGAACCTCGTAAATATAAACGTAAAATAGAAGCGTAAAAAATATATATTTATTAGCAAAGGCACGTGTATCGTAACGATGTTTACGCAAGTGTACACAATACATTTGTAGCTATATATTAGGCATAATTTTCGCTAATACACAGTTCGTGGACCTTGTGCGAGACAGCTCGTTACCATACTCCATTCGAATGTCAGAATTATTTCGATGCCATTGTTCCTTCGTTTGTTTTCTATGATCGTTAGCGCTTGATTCTCTTTATAGGATCTCATCTGCGAGATCATTTCCTTGTATCCAATCGTGATAAATGTCTTGTATAGGATGTTGCGTAACGTAACTTGCTAAAATATTAATTGCTTACGAATTCATTTTCATTTAATTTGAATACTATTGTTCTTACTTAAAAAATTGCTGCACGTTTGCGCGTTATATCAATTTATAGAATTTGATTGACATCCTTATTAGTTTTAATGTTTCTATTGATTTTTTTTTGTCAGTTGGTCAACGTGACAGGTTCATAAGCAAAGTAACGAGAACATAAAATAAGGATATTCCCAAACGAACATTTAAACTAACAATAAACCAGATCAAATTATCTCTAATGCACGATATTTGATACAACCTATATTTACCATAAATGTGATAAATGCTTGTCAATATTTTTTGTCAATTAGGCGTCAATAAAATAATTTGGATCAATCAGACGGATACATTATTTAGACTTCTTTTAATTTTCGAGGATAACATTGTAATTAAAGGTACTAACCGTTTGAGTTAAACACGTTTTTAGCTAAAACGCGTTATTACTAGTTGAAACCAGTTGTATTTATAAAGCAAATTGCTTATAAAAATCAACCCATAGGTCCACGATATCTACTAGAACAGAACCGAAATTACTGTATGTACTCTTGTGCAACATGCACCTGATATAAAATTCCGCGCTGTCCATTACCAAAACATGAGGTGAATCCATCAAAGCTCTGCTCTGCTCTGGAGTGGTAATATTGCCCATGTTTCGTCTAACCTTTTTAATAGGTAGGCGTGGCCCAGCTTAATTATTTCTGGCTGTGCCGTCTATCAGGTCTCATCGTTACGTCATTTTGGTTGCTCAAGATTCGTTGCGGTTGATGTTTTAGACATTAGGATAAAAAGTGCACTGTTGACCCTTTATCAGAAATCGTTTCTGTGTTCTAGAAGTTTTTATGGTCTATTGTAGGTGGGTATTGTAGGTAGTTTGTTTTTAGTTAGGTTAGTTAATCTTCAACTCCGTTCGCTTGAATTACTCGTGCTTTGACTGACAACTGATAAATGATTTCTTTATTAAATTTAGGTGAGCAGGACTTAACTATTTTATATTTATCGATGCTTCGTGATTAATTGGTATGTCGGTCACTACATACTTACGACTAAATACTATAAAAACACATACAAATCAGTAACTAATATTATACATATTCTATTTACTTGAAATTATTTGAATAAGTTAATGAAGAGTTACTCGCTAATACAACCTTCTGCTTCAACATCTGTTATTTAAAGAAAGCTTTTAAGTCAAGGATACAACAGATTAGCATGATCGTTTAAGAATGAATGGTTGGCAGATGTCCGACTTTGGATAAATTCTTACGGATCGTACAGGTTTGGAGAAGTTCTAGAGCATTCGTTATTTATATGGCGAGATAGAGCCGTCTTAGGATATTCAGATTCTCGGTCAATACCGTTCTTAGCATCAATTGCATCTTGCAATGAGATGATGACACATGGCGCTCATTAGGGCCAATATAATTATTAGCTGGTATTCATTTGGAATGTTGTTACTTTATAAATATCTGTAAATAGACACAGCTCCCATGAATGAAGTTGAAGAGTTGCTCTAGACCAACGTGAATCTGGCTATTTATAGCCTGAAAACGCTCAAAAAATTATACAATCATACATATGATATTTCACCATCGCCATACCCAATGACATAAACTTAAAGTTTCACACATAAACATAACCATAAATGAGGTTTCATTAGGTGTTTTACCATGTTTTATTACCAGGGGAAAGTGATGATAATCTCAATAGCGCAAACGAAATAATTATGCACATAATTTACCTGTCCTATGTGTTTTTTGATTTCTTCTGTCTTCTGATCTCTGTGTGGGTTGTCGAATCCGCAGAGGCCGATTCTGCAAAGATAGAAATAAAATATTAACATAAAAAGCAAATGCATTCCAAACACGTACAATAGATATTTTTTATGTGATGATTTCTGCATAGCCTGGAGCACAGCCAAACGAAGTTAGAATAATTTAATGTGTGGAAAAACCTTACATAAAAATAAAATACCATCAGTAGCTAACCGCAAGAGCCTTTACTGCACTTTGTTTTGATGCAGATAATCTTCGTTTGTTTCTTGTCAATTTATGTTATCCTAATCTGTCACTGTCATCAGTGATTTTACCTACTATTATTCCTCCAAGTACCTACCTATCTAATGTGAAGCCTGAACCATCGTCCACTTTTCCACCCTCTCTAAAGGTGTCTAAAGGTTGTTAAATATTGTTATATATTTATGTAGACACATTTTGTTACCAACCAATGAACTGGAAACTTAGGATTTTTTTTTTTCACTTCGTATGGTTAAACATATCATTTTATTATTAAGTATACCTATTCTGCAAGGGCGTAATGAAACTAATTTTATAGGCACATTTTCGTAAGTCTTACTGATTAATTCAGAATCGAGTAATGCAGCTAGAATTAAAACTAAACATTTAACAAAAGACCACCTGCTCTGTCGTCCGTTCACATGTAACAGATTGAAGAATGACAACAGAGGAATTTGTGAAGCATTCGTATTCAAAGTGCATTCTCCATCAGAATATTGTTTTCTCAAAACCGTTCTTTAATCGACCGGAGAATTCACCGGGGCTCATTGTAATGCGCGTACGCTCGTCAGTACATCGGTACGCGCTTGGATAGGAAATTTCTATTCGATTGTATTACCTTTCGATCGATGTCGAATCCCTTTGTTGTTGGAACTATTTTTGTACCCTAAGGGTCCACTGCTGGGCATGGGCAGAGCGAGAGCGCCACAACAACTGAGGAATATCAGAAGCGTATCTATTCTACGAGGCTGCTTCAGTAGGAAGTTAGTGGTATATCCGGGTATCAGAAGTTTGTAAGCCAGTTAGCTTACAAACCTGAACTATTAAATCATGGAAGGATTTAACTAATAGTTACAGAGCGACCAAAACTGTTTCATCCCAGCTCGGCCGAAATAATTATACAAGTACTGTTTTCAGATAATTTCAATGTCACCTATAACTCCTAAAAGGAAAAACAATGTGTTGGCATTTTTGAAAATGCTCTCAAGTCCAGACGCAACGCGGAAAATTTCTGAGAATTTTTGGAGTTCTATTTTTGGATTCAGGGTAATCAAATCTATCGCTTTTATAAGGTTTCAGGCTAGGTGCTATGAAACACAAATGTTAACATGTTAAAATGTTGTCTCACGATAATGAGATGGTCAGAAATTAGTGTTGCGGTGTTAGTACGCTGGCTTAATTTTATTACAGGTTTTACTTATGCAACTAACCCTCCTTTTACGAAAAGCAAAAAGCAAATGATAGTTCATTTAAAGTAACTACTTTCTTGCATTAGGATTTTGTGTTAGGAGCTAAAGCTCCCAAAGATACGCAAGACGCTTTTCCTTTAATATCGACACAATTTTATAGGTTATCCATTTTATAAGCGTATTTCAACTTGTATCAACATGTTGTAGCATTCTAGCACCTTAGCATCTTAATAAATTAATGTTTTTACCTATCCGACCTTTTGAGCGCACTGAGGTGTGTTTAGTGGAAAAGAGAATGTGGGTCAAGTATTATTATGTGATTTGCAAAACGAAAATTAAGTTTAATCATAACCTTATTACGACCGAGTACCAGCAAATAGCTAGATCGGCATCTCATTAAAATCATGGTTGAATGAAGAACATTTGATTTTATTTTGATTTTAAGGGTACAGAAGTTTGTGGAGATTGCAAGCAAGCACGTAAGAAAGTACAGGGTAGGTTGAAGTAAGCCAAATAGTACTTAACGATGGGATGGAAACTCTTGTGTTTAGAGAACCATTTGTATAGATAATGTAAGCTACATAGGTCGTTCATTGGCGCCAAAATGGGCTTGCTGTTCTAAGTTTAAACATATAAAATCTTTTATACATTCGACATTGACTTTGTTTTATCCTTGCGCCAAAATGGAATGCTTAGAATTAATGCCAAACTGATAGTTTATATAAGGTCGTAAAGCAGTAATAAAATAATTCCCAGTGGATTTGCATTTTTTGTCTTTGACTTAGGACAAACATGTCTAATATTTTATGGACATCGCAATCCATCACATGACGCAATTAGATGGATGGTCTACATAAAAATGTCATCCATTTTAGCGCAACTAGCGTTGTTAAGATTTAGATTATCCTTACAACACTTGTAGCGACATTATTTAAATTAACGACTCGCAAAAGTGCTCCAGTTTTTGTGATAATTTAAATGACTTAACTTTTTGTTATCTCTTAAGGTAAGTAATAGGCAAAATTATTATCTAATGTTATTTAATATTTTTATTTTAAGTAGGTATAAGTTTATATATGATTTTTTATTCAAAACTTTATTGTCACTTCTAAAATACATAACAATGGCATGCAGGAAGGCATAGATGGCCAACCACTGCCGTCCATAGACAACTGTGACAAACTTCGAATAGGACAGTGCGAGGGGCTGTTAGTTAGTTAGTCCTGTTTAGTGTTAGGTTAATAAGAATATCAGTTGTTTAGTAGGTATACGTTAGTAGATTAATTGGTTCAAAATAACATCATAATTTATGTTTAGCAGTACACAGTATTATCTATAGGTCGTCGAACCAGTCCGGGGAACGGTGAGTGGCGGCCTTGGCGCACGGCTACCGTGTCACCGCGTGGCGCCCTCTCGATCTAGACGTTAGACGTATTTATTATGTGATGCATTTGTTTTTTTTTAAATAACTCGCGCGCAATTTGAATTAGGAATGATATTTGTTTTTAAACCATTGTATTGGTTTTACCATTAGGCATTCTAGGCACCAAACATTCTAAATTCCAAGTCTGAATTTCGATTCAAAATTCGGATTCGGGTTTGGGGCTTTGGATTTGCAGCATAGAAAATGTACATTTAGATGTTTTCAAAAGAAGTTATCTCTGTTTCGTACATAATTTCTGACAGAAAACGTAACAGAAACAGAAACGTCAGAAGACATTCTGCTGAACGCTTGGAGGATTCCTCCAAGATTCAGACGTGTTGTCTATGCTAAGCTACGACCATGGTGTTCGTAGCATAGACTGTTGAAATCAGCTACTTGGCTTAGGTATATCCAAGCACATTGCACAAAGCCAATTCAAGATGTCGCCTCTAGTGTATAATAATAATTCAACCTCATTGTATAATACTAGTAATATACAATCAAAGCTCGAATGGAACGTGCCAGAAATCTGTCTCTAAGAACGTGGAATTCGTTTCGCTTACAATCACTCGTAAGGACACAATGGTGATATTACATTATTACACGGATTTCCATCTATTATTATTAGGTCTAGGTCGTTTGGTAGGTATTGTACAAGCATTACAAGTAAACAAGTTGGAACAATTACAAGTAGGTAACTAGGTATAATTCGGTGATCTATCTAAGTGGTTCAAATCTACGGTATCTCTGAATTTTTGGTGCTATGACAAATAATCTTTATTAGTATTATAAAAGTGAAAGTTTGTCTGTTTGTTTGACCTTTTCTCACGTTGCAACAGAGCGACGGACCGTCGTAATTTTTTTCATCGTTATAGTAGAAATAATACATACATACATAGGCTACTTTTTATCCCGGAAAAATATATGGCTCCTGTGCGATAGAAAAGGGATTTTTACGCGGATAGAGTCTTACATAAATAATTTACTTAGTGAGTTCTTTGGGTTTGAACCCGGACTTCCAGAGCCAATTCAGGCATGCAGGTTTCCTCACGATGTTTTCCTTCACCATTACAGCATTTAATTGCTTAAAACGCACATAACTTAGAAAAGTCATTGGTGCGTGCCGCTGGGATTTGAACCCGGAACTCTCG
>DWMR01000243.1:0-14393 GCA_018245355.1 Dalla costala
TCCTAATGCCAAATCGCCCACTAATGTTGGCAAGTTAATAGGTGGTGGGTCTATACTGATTTCCGTGGTGCCGGCCGGTCTGGCTGTAGGCCATACTTGAAACTCCTCTTGGATGGATTGCGTTGGATAATTATGCATGTTTATAGGGAAGTAGCTACTTTCATTATGCTCCTGTTTCTTTGCTACATTATTGACCTGGGAGTATGAGAGTTTGTGAGTATTTTTTATTTCTGCTTGAGATTGATTGCAATTATTTTGCATTGGTCTTATTTCCGAGGTCATCCAGTTAATATGCATTTTACTAGGAGACTTCTTTGTATCAGACATCTGATGTGGCCCCGTAATATTTGAGGGTTTAGGGTGAGCACCTACATTATTGTCTGTTGCATGTTTTATGTCATACTGTTTTGCTATACTTGTCTTCACTATTACGTTAGACTGTGGTTGAACATCAGGGTGATAATTTTGCTTAGTACTATAATTTTTGGAGAGGTTTGGATTATTATATATAGGAACATCGTCGGTCCATAGGTTAGTTGTCTGAGAATACAAACTTGACATAGCCTCAGGGAAAGAAGTACTTGGTTTACTAGGAACCTGATCCTTTTTGTTTGTGTTTGTGACAAGTGGCACATGAAAATCTGGATTAAATGGATTGTACGATGAAGAATATGTATTCGCCACTGAGGTTAATATGTTGTCCTTATTAAAAGTATTCGTAGAAGTTGTACAGTTAACAAAGTCAAAGCTTTTATGAGACCAACCTAAATCAATATCATAAGTTAACCTAGAAGATCCAATCTTCATAAGATTATCTTCAACATTACTGAAATCAGTTTTACTTTTTGTTGTATACTTTTCCATAGCACAAGGATAAAGGCCGAGACTGTTAAAGTCATGACCGGAGGAAATACTACTTGTGCTATAAATAGTATTCTTTACCGGATTAAACGGATCACTTTTGTAAAAAATATTACTACTATTTACGTAACTAGTTGGCTGATTTGCTGTAGTTTTATTTAAATTGCAATCAAATTCCATTCCAAAACTCGAGTCCGTAAGAGAACAGCTTGTTGATACGAGGGAGGTCATAGGTAAGTTTAGGAATGGATTTTCATGGGATGCACTGGTTACAGCTGCTAAATTACCAGTTTTTGTTTCTGTTTTACTACTTACAACGTTATTAGTTACATATTTTTGTTCATCTGCTTTATTTAGTACAACAGTAGGATTAGAATTTTTATTTGGAGATTTAACTTTGCTAGTTAATGTATTAGGTTTTTCATAATATGGAACTGCATGTGGAGTAACTTCGTTACGCCTCAGAGTATTGTCTTTTAAATGAGAGTGTGAGGGATTTGGTGTATCTTCCGCGGGACTATCAGCTCGATTCCCACTTACTAAAGGGAACGACATCAGAAAAGCAGCGGTTGGTGAGGCAGCTAATAACTCTTCTGCTAATTCTAGTCGAGCATTCCCACCATCGACATTTTCGCATATTGATGCATCTAAAATATTTGGCAACTTTGTGTCTTTGCCTTTTTCTTCTACTGGTGTAACTTTATCTATTGGATTTTTGTTGGTTTTAATTTGATTATTTGAGCTATTTTCAATATTCATTGGTTTTTCAGTAGCTGAAACAGGCTTTTGAAGAATGTCTGATTTTTCTGAATTTTTAGATGTATCAGTAATTTTTGACACTATAATGCTTTCTTTGGAATCTAGTTCTACATTTTTATCTAATGTTTTTGCTTCATGTTCAGCAATAACAGGACTCATATTTTCTAGACCCATGGGTTTATCTTGATTTGTGTCAACGCTGGGCGCAGCTTCACTTTCCTTTTTTTCATTTTCAACTTTATTTAGAATTTTTATAGATTTTCCTTTTGATTGTTCTTCGGTTACTTCCATATTGGTGTTCGTGTTTGGTGGTGGAGTTGCCTGATCTGATTTCTTCTCTGGTTTACTTTTGTTTGCTTTTTTGTTAGTAGTCTTAGGCTTAGAATTGCTTTTTTTGGATTTTGTTGCTGATAAGGGCCTTGAATATGCAGATATGGGTAAAATATTAACCATTGTTGTTCTTGTAATATCAGTACTGTTCCTATTTAAAATCGATATTGGCGACGCCTTATTTATGGGTTGCATGTTAGCATCAACTAAAACGATTGTTGGTGGTACTGTCGGAAATAATAGTGGTCGTTGTGGAAAAATATATGGTGTAGCAGGTAGCATCACTAATGTGCTTTCTCTTCCTGAAAATGTTTTTAATGTAGGATTAAATTACAAAAACAAACTACTAAAATATAATTTTTGCAGGTTACAATATCCTTCTGATTGATTAAATATTATATAGAGATCTATACCTATTTACCTTTTTTGAAGTGATTGGACAAAGGTAACAACTTTGGTAGCTTTGGGAGGAATTTATCTTGTGATGCAGTTATTATAACTGGTTTTTCAGTCTTGGATTCCATTATTTTAGTTTTCATTGGCTCTGGCACATTATTGGCATTCTGCTTTGACTTTTGAGATTTAAATATTTTTATATGTTTACCACCTGTAAACAAATTATTATAATTATAGATAGAAAAATAAATCTGAAAAAATTTTAGCACACATTTACAAAAAAAACTTTGTTTTATCAATGATATATTATATTGTATATAAATTTGTATGTAGGTATATTAAATTTGTCAAAAGTGGATTGTTATAGGATTGACTTTAGACTAACTTTTTTTTTTTACTTATTTGCATGACAAATGTACTTACTCAGATTTGTTTTATTATTTCCTATGGACACTTGAATGCTGACATCCTTTTTATCAGATTTTTTAGTAGCTTCTAATTTAACCTCCAATGCCAGTATTTCCGCTTCTGTAAATTTCAATTTGACATAATAGGTATTCGAAATAAAAAACATTAGATAATGTAGACCAAGAACAGCATTTTCCCTAATATTTTCAAGAAAATAAACTCATCAGCTTGCTTTGAAAATACTACAGTGACTTGATAAATGAACATACTTAGCTGAGTTTTCTCTTGAGCGTAGTTTGTTAAACAAATTATGGCCTTCTGAACTATTTCAATCTTGGGATACTGGATATTATCAGTTTCACTATCTCCAGAGTTGCTGTTAGCCTTAATGATGGCTTTGACAACCTCTCCTAGCTTTGATATAGCATCATTAAATTTGTTCCGCCGCTGTCGCTCCCATTCCCTACATTTGCTACAAGAGCGCTCAATATTAATATGTACGTACATAAGTAATATAAAAATGATAAAATAATTTGAAACAATTTTATAATTATAGCTGTAGTGATTAATAATAAAACTAGGAGCCTTATGTGCTTTTGTGTTATTTTATGACTACAAATCAGAACAACATGTTACATATGGAAAGTTTTTCCCATAATTAGATATATTTATAAATTTGAAGTTTATCTACGTATATTTTTCTTTTTGTGAACTCATTCAGGAATTGTTATAGAAATCTCAATGACTAATTAAAATTTCATTGAATATCTAAAGTATAAATGGTTTACCTTGGAGTGCGTTGTTTGTTACTAGTTGACTCCATAGTACTTATAGAAGTTGACATTAAAAATAATTAACACAATTCAAAACATTAATTACAACATTAACCTAAATAACAGAATAAATTTATTTTTTAAGTTTAGTTACAAAATTTAACAAGTGATTAACATTTCGACTCAATCAAATCAACACTGAGTTTGACAGCTAAACAGCTTTAACAGTTTGAACGTGACATTGACGGTTTACATGACATGACATGCCAGGAGTCATCCGACGCATCCGCACTGTCGACATGCGAAAGACGTGGGGGTCTACGGGTCTCGAGGTTCCCCTCATTACCCGGGCAGCTACTCGGGGAAAACAAAGTCTCCCGCTAATGTTTGTGCCCCCTCCTGTTGTTAAACAAGGGGGGTGTGAAAGCCTGCATGTCGACATGAGCCTTACTTAGCAGCGCAGCCCATTTCCCCTCAGGTGGTCGGGGGGCTCAACCAACTCTACGAGCTCCCGCGGAAGCGGTCTGCCCTCCAGCGGTCGAGTGTGGCGGAATGACATACTTCACGCCAGCTGGCCCACAAAGTCACCAATGGACTGCACCTGGAGGTCGCGCGCCACCACGTCGTTCTGGACGTAGCGACTGGCTCCCACGATAGCCCGCAGAGCCAGGTTCTGCTCGAACAGGGGTCCTCCAACGCATCCGCACTGTTGACAGGCGAAAAACGTGGGGTATACGGGTCTCTACCACGTTCTTCGCCACCTACCTACCTAGAGAGGTATCCCTCACTACCTGGGCAGTTTCTCGGGGAGATCAAAGTCTCCCGGTGAAATGTGTTTATTGTTAAACACGGGGGATGTGGACATTATCCCCGCCTAAATGGGTGTATGCTGCGACCTAGCTTGCACCTAGCTTGTTCGGCACTCTTCAAAATAATAATATGACCACTGTTTTAATCGTTCTAATATTGTCTTGTTTAGCGACAGTTGACGACAGCGTGACTTTGACATCTCGCACGTAGATGAATAAGTCAATGTCAAATTAAATCCATCAATTCTCGGCCTCGCGATTCTTGTTTGTCTAATTGTCTTGTTGTTTGGGTTGGGCCGTTAAGTTGGTTTTGAGCTGTCGTCGTTGGGCTTTTCCCTGATCCTGATTGTAATTGAGTACATTGAGTCATAGCTTATAGTTTGATACCGTCGTGTGTTTAGCTTTACTTGCATTTTATTATCGAATCTGTGCTGTTATAATACTTAGAAATCAATTTGCCGAACATATCAAGTGAGTTTAGAAATGTGTGTTTTTATCGCTACCAATCTCACAAAAGAGTTCATGTTACTTCTTCACTTGTAATGTTATTCACAAAGAGATTGGATTTGCCGTATAATATTAAATGTTTTTGGTTATGCTGCACTATAAAGCTATTAAAATGTATAACAATTTATAGGTCATCAAAATGTCTCTGTACCCGTCATTGGAGGACATGAAGGTAGATAACATGGTGCGGGCTCAAATGGCCCAACAGCAGGCTCCGCCTGCCTATCAGCAGCTGTCGCAATATCCATCATCGCTTCCATCGGCTTCGGTTACTTCTAGGGCTCACATGTACCCAGCACTAGGAGATTTTATGGGCCTTGAGCTATCACATGATGTTATTGCACTCAACATGCCTGAATATCAGGTGCAAACGGTAATGGCGTGTTTGTTATTTCGTATTTAAATTGCGCAATATTATGCATATTCTATTATCTAGGGTGGTTTGATCACTGCACTACAACCAATAGATTTTATTAAGTGTGTCACATTTTTGTTACTATAAATTTAGAAATTGTGGTGGTGGTTTCTCCTCAGTAAAACCATATATGTAATTGTAATTACCTTACCCTGTGACCTGACACCAGTAGTTAGAAGGTGACTGTAATATTGATATATACAAGGCTTTGCCTGCATCTCTGCCTGCGTAAAGTTCCTAAGTCCATCCTGCAGGAACCATGTGTTTTTCCAGGATAAAAAGTAGCCTATGTTACTTCAGTCCGTGATCTCTATGCAAGAAATCACATTGATCCATTGCTATATTACAGGGTAAAAGGACAAACCAACAAATACCTTTTCGCATTTAATACTATTAGTAGTGATTGTTAGATTCATTTAAAGTTTCAATATACAATAATAATATTATTTGATTACTCATATTTTTAGGTGCAGCCTACTAGTACCATTAGTAATTTGATAGCTCCATTATCAGCTCAATCTACAACCTTGGCCAAAGCAACCGTGACCCAGGCCATCAGACAAGTGGTGCTATGCAAGGACAGAGATGGCAAATGTGGGCTTAGACTCCATTCAGTGAACAGTGGAGTGTTTGTATGCTATGTCGCTGCAGGTAGCCCGGCTGCTCTTGCTGGTCTTAGGTTCGGAGACCAGATACTGGAGATAAACAATGTTTCTCTGGCTGCAATGACTATGGACCAGTGTCACGGTATACTGAGAAAATCTCCTGTTAATGGCATTGTGATGGCTGTCCGTGACAGGTAATACCAATGGTTTTAGTTTCTTTTTTTGCTGCATGTTATAGCATACTAAGTGCTTACGTGTCTACCCTAAGATCCACTCGCCACTGGGAGTAGAATGTAAGCAATATAGCCAAGCGCCTATTGAAGTTTTCTGTTGTTTTGAAAAGTAAACGAAAGATATATTTCAACTTATACATTCACACAGAAATTGTTCATTTATTAATTTATTAGTCAAGGAAAACGATTTATAGTTTGAACTATACTTTGGGATTTGTATTCATAATTCCAGACAATGTTCTGCCAATGTGTATGTTTCAGGCAATGTGCTGGACAATTTAGAATACAGCTTATTTCTATATGTTTAGAGAATTGCGGTAGACACCTCTTTATGAATTGTGTTGATTACAAAATCTAACACACTTATTACTTTTCTTATGATTATCTTCTGGATGAGTTACTATTTCTGTAACTAAGAGGAATAATTTGATTTTTTCAGACCCTTTGAAAGGACTATTACTCTTCATAAAGATTCACTTGGACATGTTGGATTCCAATTCAAAGATGGAAATATTGTTGGCTTGGTGAAAGATTCCTCGGCTGCACGCAACGGCCTGCTCACTGATCATCAGCTGCTTGAGATTAACACTATAAATGTTGTTGGTATGAAAGATAAGGAGATATCAAGGGTCATTGATGAAAGCCCTACTGTTGTCAACATAACCATCATTCCACACTACATCTATAAACACATGATAAGCAAGTGAGTAATGTACTGTTTTGCATGTTTTACATTACTGTGTGATGTGTATTATTATTATTCAGTGAGTTTAAAACGCCAAAGCTGATAAAACATGGATGGTTTGCCTGGAGCTGTTACAATCAAAGAATTGGTTTATTGTATTATCCCCAAAAATTAATAAAGAAATTAGGAAAACTAAAATTTTTCATGGTAGTAAAAGGTGTTTAAAGGTTACTTTATTATTTTGCAGTCTGTTTTCTGATATGTCAGAAACATATTTCTAAATTATGAACATATTGTACTGATGGAGTTGATGAAACAAAAATATATTTAATTAAAACCATTTTTTACAGGATGTCGTCTTCTCTGTTCAAAGAATTGGATCGCACCCCTGCTGTCTAATTAAGTGACATTCTCTCCTAACGGAACAAATTTATATGGATGCAACATTTTAATACACACGAATTTTTTATATCATTTTATCACAAATGTTTTTATCTCTTATCAAAGGCATTGGCCAATTATTCACTATAATGTAGATAAGTCAATTTGTAGCATTTAGTATTAGCATTAGTAGTAAGGCTGTGAAGATTGTGGAGATTCTGTCCTGGAGTTGATGAAGGTGTATGAGAGTGTTTATCTGGTGTGTTGCCTCAATTTTAAAAGATGATCTATAACTTTTCCGTATAAAAGTTTTCACATTATCTATTTATTGAAATGTAAGTATTGAAAATTTTATGGAATCCAAACTGTTTAACGTTTTGTTATTTTTTAAGTATGTCCTGAAGTTTAATGTTCAGTTTGGTGTTTTTTTTATTTCTATGTTCACATTCCTTGGCAGTTTTGAGTATCTTTGGCATATTAATAAATTTATGGTGTCTCCTTAAGTGTTACATTTTTATACTTACCTATTACTTTTACCCTGAAGTGTTATTCCAATTTGTGTTTTTATATACATAATATATGTAATGTGCTAAATAGTATGTGGCCATAAATATATTTTGAGTTAGTAAATAAATTAGACATACGGAAGAGTTATGCTGAAAATATCCAACCAAACTACATATGTACTATTTGGGCTAGATATACGGAAATAATGACATACTATAAAGTAAGTAGTATGAGACATAATTAGGTATTGAAAGTTACTATGACATGGCTAGGTTGGATAAGTGTAAGTACGTATTATTTTTTGTAATGGAAATAAATTTGTAATATAATTTCTTCGTATTTTTATTAAGTACCTTTCTATTTCATAAGAAACAATCGTAAAGTGGAGCAAAATTATTGTTTTCAGTTTTCATTCTTACCTAGGTAACTAAAGGCAATCATATTACCGACTTAATAAAACAGATTTTAAAAGTAAAATTTAATTGAACTCCTTATAGTACATTGAGCATATTATTATATTAACAAAATAATTAGGTAAGTAGGTACTTACAAAAGGTGTACACACAAACAACCCAAAAAGCAAAGATCTACATCTAATGTCCCCATAATCTCTGTAACTATTATTTATTCATTATTACTTGAGAAAATTATGTCAAATGGATTTTCAAACGTCCAATTTGGCTTTAATACAATTTCTGGACAAGACCAAGATTTCGGGATGAAAAAACTATCATTTTCTGAAGGCGGGCAGTTTTTGCGAGCGAAGTACTCCATAGCGTACAAACTCCATAAAAGTCCTGAAATAACAAAACAGAAATTACCAACCATGTAGGTACCTCCTAGATACACTGAATCCAAGAAACTACCTACACCCAAAAAACAACCTGACTTGCTAATTTTTATACCGACTTGTTCTTTGACTACCCCTTAGCCAGCTTAGCCTGTTACATATGAATTGAAAAACACGCGAATATATACCTACCTAATATATAAACGCCAATATAAGTACTTATACCTACGCAGAGCCAACGAAAGCAAAATGTGCTTGTTGTGCTGTTTATCATAGTTGTTTATTTTCTCGCATCCTGTTGATTTCATAAGGTAATCAAAAGGATCAAAAATATGATTTATCTAACTGTAGGTAATATCAGTGAAAGCAATGAGATTTTTTCTTTAAGTATTATATTACTTAAGTAGGTAGGTATATGTTATTATTTGATATGACTAGTTGGACTACCAATAAACTTTTATTTCAACGAAACCGATTGTTTTCTAATAGGTACGACCACTGGACAACTGCACTTCTCTAACACTGCTCGTATAAAACTAATAAGGGATGTAGGTACCTACTTACAGTAAATGCTTGTTAACATACCATTACCCACGAAGAATGCCAGCCACATGAATAGATTGAAGGCATTTGGGAAGCGAAGTCCACTCTTGGCAGTGAGCGGCAGAAGCAGAAGCCCTAATACACCGAATTCTGTTAGGAGCACCGGGTAGAAGAAGCCAAATGACAGTGCTAGTATTACCTCATGAGCCACTGCTGAGATCTGGAGGGAAACAAAAGTAAGTAGGTCTATTAATCTAAGTAAGAAATATCTATCTATCTTACATAATCTTACCTTGCAAAAAAGGCAACCCTATTTTTCAAGAAACATTGAGATCGTGTGGATATCCTGATCATATTCTGTTATCAGACATCCTTAACTGTGAAGAGATATTAGTAGGCGGCTAATGAATCTATTAATCCGATCCTGATGAGACATAACTACGTATAGCAGATTTAAAGTTGAAAATTAAGTTTTCGAATATTGGAAACGGCGTAAGAATTCGTTCAGTAGTTTTTGTGTGATGCTGTAACAATCAGACAAAGATTCTAAAAAAGCAACTCGTGCATTTGTGTGAAGAAGTTGTGTGATCGTGTACCTACTCCAGAATTGTGTTTCTTCATGTAGTACCTAGGTTTCTGAAAATAAACGTTCACCCACTTACAAAAAATACTAGCAAAGTAGTGAGAGCACGACCAGCGTATGGTGCAATTGGCTGGTAAATATGGTTGCGAAGCCAAGAATGTACCACCCGATTCCAAGCTCGGTAGTATTTGGAGAACTGGGACGTCGTCCACCAATCCTGAAAACGTAAAAATATTGGTTATACCTACAACTCTACATAAAAATAGTGTCTGTGTAATTTTGATCCTTTTGAGCATACTCAAAAGCATCGCCTAATTTCAAAAACGAAGAAATAATGAGTATAAAATTCTACTTTTAGGTAGAGTCTGTGTAAATGACTTCAAGAAAATTAAAAAGTCGGTGAACAAAAATACTAGCTAAGTAGGTAAGTACGTAAAGATAAAATTTTCAACCAAAACCAACAGGAAATTGGTACCAAATCCGTTTCGAAGAACATAGGTAGGTAGGTTAGGTTAGTATCAAGCCGCCGAAATAAACAAAATTATCTGTAACTGATTACAAATTACACCTAAGTACAAACTAAGAATTATTACCATTACGTACCTACTCTACTATTATTTATTATTAGATACTATTATTATTGCATCGGGGTTAAAAGTAAATAAGTCTACAACAATGATAAGGCATGTAAGTATTTTGATAGGACCGGAAATATTCGTCACAAAATTGATTACCTTCCATGTAGGTACCTACCTATTTCCTTCTATCATTATCTCGTGACCTTAAAGTCAGGCTTACAACATTAGTGGATTTGGGTAGGTAATTAATTAGGCGGAACGCATGTGCTAGATAATGATTCGGTCGCTCTAAGATTATATAGGTAGGTACCTTATACTGTTTCCAATTTTTACTGCGTTAGTACCTACTATCTTAGAGTATCTAATTAATATACCTACTTACTATTATCTATTCGGTGGTTTCACTTATAGGTATATAGCTAACAACGTAAATATACTTAAGTAGGTACCTATTAAGTTCAGTTATTCTTATGGCATCAAATAAATTTGGAATGCAGTTCTAGTAAAAAGCCAAGTAGGTACCTAGGTATTGTCCAGTATCAGACTGGAACAAAGATAGGTGCCTCGTGTATTATGTCCACATCTGTATCACATATTCCTGTGTATGTATTATCGAGCCGTCACGCACCTCTGTATCATATCATTAGGGTAGGTATACACGAAATTCTAGCGATCATTTGATACGATTATCAATCTATACCAAGGGGCTTTTAAAATAACGCGATCATCAATAAACTTACCTAGGCACCTTTTTTGATTAACTAGGTAGTAAGTAGGTACCTACTTCATAAAAAAGCCGGTCTGCAAACATAAGCATCTCAGCAAACGCATTGTGCCAGGCGTGCAGCAGGCAATAGAACCCGCAGAGGAACGATATAACTCCAGGCAGCACGCAAGAAAACATTCCTCGCACTACAGTTCCTGCTTCCACCTGGAAATATAAACGAGATAGTTCACTTATTTTCTAATATTAATTTAAAAATAACATTTGCTTTGACGCTGAACACATTGTGAGGCTACCTACCGGAGTCCTCTATTTTCAGAGGCGATATACCTACCTACTTAGTCTGCATACTCCCACTTGGCTAACGATGTGGATGGACCTTAAATACCTATATTTCCTTAAATTTTTAATGAGATAATTCTTCATGTTAGACGAAAATATTTCTAGTAGGTAGGTACCTAATATTGCGCTGGTGATTACTTGTTTATTATGATTGATGAATCAGGACTTACTGTAGACGCAATTATCTTTAAAGTTGTACCTAACTGTCGAAAGGGTCTTTGCTTTATTCCCGAAATTCAGCAATTTGATCTCATTCTCAAAACATTCTAGTGTTTTCCTTTGCTACCGCAGAGCATGACCAGCTCATAAGGACACGTTGTAAACCGTAATTTCTGCACGCGGCAACTGAAACTCAAGTTTTTGGTAAAATTCAGTTCAGTACCTACGCCTGCATTTTATTAAGCCATATGAAAAATATGTTTTGTTAGATAATCCTACCCGTTGGGTAGGTACATTTACGAAATCGACCTTAAAGGAAATATAACGCTCTATGCTGATGATAGGTCTATTTTGGACCATCTGTAGACCCTATTATTGTCCAAGCTCAGAATTACTTGGCTACATTTTGTCAATGCAACCTATTTACTATTATTTAGATATACCAACCAAACAAGTTACATAATTTTTGCCGCTATAAATAAACATATAGGTACATAGTACATAGAGCCCATTAGCTATCTTTAGATGGTAAAATAACCCATTTATTGAACGAGGATAAATATCTTCGCCTGATCTTCGAAAATTATTTAACATGGAATCCCCTCACCTCGATACACGAGATCAAACATAATCATCCCTAATGGGTATCTTGGGTAGAACTTATTGTAGGTAGGTACATCTTTTACCTTTACAAGTTCGGTACATACCTATACCTAGTATATTATATTTCTTTAGTAAAATTACAAAGGTATGACTACTTTATCGAGGCGTGTGGTGCGGTGCCATGCCGCAGCGTTATTTAATTGAGATTAGAAGAAGCACAAACAACTTAATTAAATTATTATTTGGATATCATTACCTTACACCTACTATGAAAATATTTAAAGACACATAGCTCATAAATGTTTTATAAACTTATAAAAACCTACGTAACAGTACCTACGAGTAAGAAACTATGATACGGGGTTCAATAAATAACACATTTCATTCACAAATTAATTTCACTAAAAGATCGCAATATTTTAGAAACCTGGTGTCTCAGATACTAAAATGAATGCATGACCATGTTCTCAAATATCATAACAATACCTATAATAATTATAAAATTCATAAATAATCTTAATGTTTGTAAGTAACTGACCTATTTCTAAATTGTAACTAAATTCAAATACTAATTTTCTTTAAATGAATGAGTTAATCTATTTTTATCTTATGTATTTCTTATATTATGAATGAGTAGGTATGTGCTCCCTCAATGGAAAATGTAATTTGTACCTATAATTGAGGTAACACTGAGCTAGTACTTAATTGATGATTGCTTTAAGAAAATTAACTGGTGTTTACTTTGTTGATGCATTAAATAAATAAAAAAGAAAAAAATATATCAACCAAAAACACTTAGCAATTCCGAAAACGTACATTTAAGCAAACGTAGAACATAATACTTATCTTCGGTAAAAGATGTTTATTTAATAAATTGTCATAGTGTATTGAATCTGCTAATACTTCATGATTTCAAAAAGTTACTTCGAAAAAATATTGTAATGCAGGCGTAGGCTTATCGAATTGAATAATTATTTATTAATTTGTAAATTGCTATTTCTCAGTTAAATGAATCACCGTATTATTTTGAGAAATAAAGTTCTTAAACCATACTGTATCATGAAGTTCTAACATAAGTGTATGTATGTAGGGTACATATACCAACCTCATGATATCGCTTACCTGAGGTTCCTTGCCATAATCCGACCATAGCGGCAAAATGAAGCGTTCCCAAAGAAAACTGTTGTACAATATGATAGCGCCAACTTCTAAAAAGTGGAAAAATACAAGAATCCATCTTACTTTCTTCGTTCTGAAAATATACATAGAAAGAATGACTTTAACACACAAAAATAATGGAGCGAAAGCACTTTATTTGCACGTGAGATTTTATGACTGTTACTTAGTTCCTATATGTTATGAAGAATACTAGGTAGGTACCAATAAATTATCAATTTCTTAACAATTTTGCCAATATGAAACATTACCAACTGCCTACGCATTTTGTAACTAGGAACAACAAGTTCTTAAAAGCCAATTTGAATATAAATTAAAAGGGCCTTATAATTAACTAGCTCACGTTAAAACTTAAGAAGGGGCTTCTATTATACGGTTTGTTTTGATCCCAATATACGGGAAAGGTAATATAAACAAATAATAAGTACATAACCTATTCAGCAGAAAATACTCGGGCATAAAAGGATAAAAGCCGAAATCCTAAAGCATATCCATACTTTAGTGAAAGACCGTAGGTAGGTAGGTACTATCTATCTCACACAACTTAGTTGTGAAAACATTGGAGGTATTGGCGTTAATATGAATGCGATAGGGATAATGTCATTGGATATTAATTTTGCAGGTGATAAAACTGGGCTGATATTTTTTATCCTAATACTATAAATGCGAAAGTGTGTTTGTTGGTTTGTTCGGCTTTCAAGCAGCAACTGCTTCACGTGATTTTTTGCATCGAGAGAGTCGTAGAATGTGCCGTAAAGTGACATCTATAGGCTACTACCTATTTATAAAAAAAAAACATCCCCCAAATGGATAATATTGGCTGCACGCTATGCAAGAAGTGTTTGTTGTTTAGAACATAATATTAGATATTATCGTTGTTTTTACTTTCTTTCTTTTCCTCATTGAAAAATTTCCATATTAACCACCCGACTGTTGGTATTCAGAATCCTTGGCTCATACGACGCCGCGACAGGAGGAGTTTTAAGTATTAAGTTGATTTTCTCTTCCGTAGTAAGAGCGAGGTGCGATGTGTATGTTATATTATTTTATTTTAATTTTTTTTTACTAGCAAACTAGCATGCAGTCCCACCAACCACATGCCGCCCATAGACATCTGTGACAAACTTGGAACAGGACTGTGCGAGGGACTGTTGGTTAGTTAGGAAGTCCTGTTAGTATCAGGTGTTAATAGGAATATTAGTTGTTTAGTATTCGTTAGTAATAGG
>DWMR01000244.1:0-14366 GCA_018245355.1 Dalla costala
GGATAGACACAATATATCTCACCTAGTGGACCGATGCGAGCCGCTTTGTAGGTGTCACCCACCTAAGCCCCGAGACAAGACAACTTCTTCGTCTTATGAGATCCTGGTACATCAGGACGAACACGAACACACTCACATACAACCGTATATAATAGAAAGAGAAAGAGAGAAAAGGTCGTATAACCCGTGACGATTTCTGCCAGTTCACCCTACTGTAAGCCCCGTAAAATAATTGCGTTCCAAAAATTGTCCATTTATATTTTGTATGTAAATAAAAATACGTACATCGAATCTTATCTAATCAAGTGATCTCATTGTGCATGCCCGAAACAATGAACCCATTTCCTTCCATTGTAAATGTATGCGGGGGCCCATTTTGGCCAGATTTTGCCCAATATAGCACAAATAATGGATTCTAATTAGCTCACTTCAAGGTTGGTAGTGATGTAATGATGATGTCAGTGGCATTAGCCTCGTGGCTTGCGTTGAGTCTTATTTGTTCGACAAAATTGAGCGTGTGACAACAGTCATACACTGCAACACACAACAGTTGCTAAAACTTCATGACCATTTTCGTGTTTGGGAGGACACTTAACCGGTTGGTGCTACATGGGTGCAATTAGCTTAGGATTACTAATACTTACTAACAGGATTAACTTACACTAATAGTCATAACTCTTACAGTCCTATTACTAACGAATACTAAACAACTAATATTATTATTAACACCTAACTCTTACAGGACTAGCTAACTAGGAATATTAGTTGTTTAGTATTCGTTAGGAATAGGACTGTGGGAGCTAGGACTGTAAGTGTAAGTTAATTCTGTTAATAAGTTTTAGTAATCCCAGTTAGTAATTTAGTATTTGTCCTATTCAAAGCTTGTCACAAATGCGTTGCTATCCCAGAGGCCTGAGGTGGTCGCCTCCTGTATAACTGTAACCGGCCACACCTTTCCGACCGAAGTCATACATCAACCAAAAAAATTACCTGCATCACAAGTTTTACAAAGAAATATTACTACAATACAATTGTGTGTATGAGAGGCTTAATAGCAATTTATCTTCCATTCCATGCAACCTAGGTGAGGAGTTAGAGAACTGCTAATTTAAAAAGGTAGGGTGCCCCAAAAATAACGGGAAGAAGGGAAGAAAAGGAGTAGTCAGACCGAATAAATAAATATTATAAATATGTACTTATTATAAAAGAAAAAAAAAACACAAGATAGGAGTAGGAAGATAGATAGATAGATAGATAATAAACTTTATTGTACACCATCAAAACACAAAACATACAAGATAGGTATAAAACAAAGAAATTAATAATATGTAGATAGGAGAGCATAGAAGAGGAAAATGTCAGAATGTGCGAGCGAGATGGAGTGACGTCCCAATCCCAACGCTCTTAAAAGTGATTAAATAGGTAATTTTATAAGTGACCTATAAATAACATTGGTATTCACATACAACATAACATAACATACTCGTAGTTACGATTTTCCAATTCGTGTATAACCAAAGCAGAATATTATGATGTCGAATCATATCTGTGCAAACTAAGGAAACGTAAATATTGCACTATCGTAGGTGCGGAGGTACCTATCTACTTACGTTTATAATATTTAACATCCATTAATACAAGGATGTACAAATGGCAAACAAGTCATCATTGTTAAAATTAAAATTAAAAAACCTGATCTGAAATGTAATGTACTAAATTATTTGTGCAAAAATTCATCCGAAGGAGGTTGACTCAATCCCTGTTACCTTTAACATATTAACATACTTATTGGTACAAGTTTGCAACGCGTTCGTATCAAATTGCTTTAGTATATGGAAACATTGACTTCTATAGATTAAATATCCGTGATCAGATTGCATAGTTCTATAAGATCAAATCGTAATAATCACATTCCACATAAATGTCGGCTTTAACTCCTATTATTAGGGTACAATTCGAATTGAGAGCTATAATTTTGCGAAGACGTAGTTTTAAATAACGTTGCGCTTTTATGTGCGGAGCCTGAACTTTAACGAAACGCACTTTTGACGAAAAATTTCATTTGGACGAACGGCACATTTGCCCAAACGAAACCAACCCGTCTGTAATTATTGTCATTATTAATTGTGATTTGATTTAAAAAAAAGTTCGTTCGTTCGTTCGTTCGTTCGTTTGTTCGTCTTCGGATTTCATCATTATAAATTCTGTCGAGTAGGTACTGTCTGTACGTATGACCATGAGCTTGTGACAACACAAGTTTTAATGTTAAGCCGCTGATCGACGAGCGAGCCACAAGAACCCGGTAAAGATTTTTGTACTCGGATCTTGGGCGTTAAATTGCGTTTTTTTCTGTGTGTGTCCGCTTCATGGAATCCCATGCGTAGCGTTCGCTTCGTTTTTCGTACTAGACATTCAGGTGTTTAAGCATTTATTTATTTATTTTAAAGATTACTGCGATTTTACTCGCGGCTTGACGTTCCAAATACACAGGCGAGCTGAACTCTTTTACAAGTTTGTTGCATTTCCAACATCGCTGACTAGACGCGATCTTGACTCGGCGGTTTTCTATAACGCAGTCTTGCGCTGATTGACGGGCAAGCTTTACCGGCGAGCCACAAAAGCTCAGTAAAGCTCTTCATCGATCATACTCTACGAGAATAATTGATGAAGAAACGAAATTCTCGCTTCGTTTGAGCCTCCCAGTGCGACCGCGCACGCAAATCTCGTCTCACTCTCAGACCAATAAAAAAGTATGAGGTCTCACTTTTGCGGCCAGGCACTTTCGGGGTACATACCTATGTACCTATATCAAAAGACATTTGATGTCATCGGTGGCATGGCCCCATTTACCAAAAGTGGTTTTAGTACTTAACTGACTCAACTTACACCTCTGTAGGTAGGTAAGGTAGATAAGTACCACTTGGTATTAGAGGTGGTAAAAAAAAATTAATCTGCTTATAAGAATATTTTACTCAATCAATGGACAATATCCGAGACTTACCATTTAAATTTTAAGCCCCATCCGAGTGATATCATCGGACAAATATCAAATGTCAATAATTCCGTATAACTACCTAGTAGGTACCTACCTAACCTACCTAATGTGTTTTGCGTGCTTTAGAAATAGTGCACGAACATTGAACACGATCATTGTACGTATTAATGGAGGACGAATTTATGACATGACCTTTATCTGCGTTTATAATATGTAAGTGGTACCTACAGTGCAAAATGGTTGACGTTTTTTTAGGGTATGAATGCATAGATTATGTTTAACTACATACTAACTACAGCTGCAAAGCAAGGCCAAGTTAGCATCCAAAAAACTGGGCGTACTGAACAGGGCGAGGCAGTACTTCACTGCGGGGCACTTACTTTTGCTTTATAAAGCGCAAGTCAGGCCTCATATGGAGTACTGCTCTCACATTTGGGCAGGAGCGCCTCAGTACCTAGTGTACCTACCAGCTAAATCAATTTGACTCCGTACAGAAACGCGCGTTCCGAATTGTCCACAACTCCAAGCTCACTAACAAGCTAGAACACCTTAGTCTACGGAGGGACATAGGCTCTCTCTCCATGATCTACCGACTTTACAATGGAATGTGCTCCGAGGAACTGATTGATATGATGCCAATGTCACAATTTCTTCATCGTACCACTCGCCGAAGAATGAAGTTTCATCCACACCAACTGGATCCGTGGCGGTCTTCCACGAAACGGTCTGCGCAATCTTTTTATTATTCTATATTTATAGAAAGATTTTTTATTATTATTATTATTTTCCCCTGATTATTATCAGGGAGAAATGTCACTGTCTCTTTATTTTCTTTCTAGTCAATGAAACGTATTTAATACTGCTACAGATGCTATGATGGTGTTATTAACAATAATGTCGTCTTTATGGTACTTCAATACCATAAAAAAATATGATTTTATTAAATGACTTTAAGCTCGATGTCACAGACCGCTGTAAGAACGATTCTAAGCAGTAAAAAACTCCCAAAACTGAAAGGAAGATTTTTTCGCATCTCTACGAATATATCAATTTGTTTTGTACTCGAGGGATTCGGAAAATCTAGATTGTGCCATATCACAAAAAGTGACTCGCCTTTTATCCGGGGAATTACGTTTGGCTTTTTTACATAACACTGCGTATTTGTATAGGTATTTGACAAATATTTATTGTACTTGAACGTGATTGATTTTATCGCATGTAGAGGTGAGTGGGACATTTGCTTTTTTCTTAAGACTCACGTTACTCACTATTAGGTGAATTGTGTGATATTATTAATTTAGCATTGAATGGTACTGTTAAGGTTGTACAACAATTTTTTTATTTTAATAGTAATAATAGATTATCAAACGACTTTAATAACGAAATATTTTTAAGCAAATCGAACAGCTAGAAGTGGGTAACTAACAATAACGTTGCATATATGTATATGATAAGCTATTAAAAGCGTGTTAACAATAATGGTAGTAACAATTTTCTTTAAGCGCTTACAAAGCCAAACCCGAGTACTAGGATTGCCTGTATTACGACGCGATGACACACACAGAAAACAACACAATTTAACGCCCAATACCCGAGCGCAAACATTTATTTGCCAAATAAACTTTTGCCCCGTCCGGATATCAAACCCGGGACCCCCAGTTCGGCAGCCAGGGTCACTGTCAACGCGCCACGGAGTCGTCAACAACAGTTTTAAGTTAAGTAATTTTGCTTGCCTATGTTACGGTTCCCAATTAAGTCATGACGTTTTGCGGGAAAGTAGGATTTATAAATATTCTTTATTATTTACGGACTAAAGTAACTTACACTGGAACTCATCTTTTATAATTACCCCTGGGCCGAGACAAAGACGTATAACTTAGATTTTTTCTAAATCATAGGAGAGTGGTTTCGTAACTTTTATATTTCTCAGCGCCTAAATATTTTGGGGACCCAACTTGGTTATGAGGTTAATTAAGATTTATTTATGCAATTAGTAAGAAATGAAATTTTACCTCCTTGTTTTTATAAAGTGTAATAAATTAAGCGTTTTGTGTAAATAATTAGTGTTGGGAACTTTAGGGAAAGTATTAAAAGTATTTCAACTCACGTTAATGATTAATTTATCGCACCGAAGGCGTAGTTTAAATATAATTAATTTTAATATCCTTTGTTCATAATTATATCCATGTACCTAATAGATTATTTTGTTGAGCTCTAAGTAACGTGTGAAATTCAAACCGCAAAATGAATGCATCGGCAAAAACAATAATTTATATGTTCAATGCGTTTTGTAAAATGTCTGGATTCATATTTTCATATTCAATACCTCAAATAAACGGAATAGCAATAAATTGTGATCCCAATCATATTGCATATTTTGTTTCAGTGCTGCGGTATCGGAAGCATAAAATATATGTTTATGTCATGAAAAATATATATCATCGTAAGGAGATACATGGATAGCTATTTTTCATTAGATATGAGTCATTTACAACTACAAATACACCAATGCAGCAATACAAATGTTTGATAAGTACCTACCTACTAGAGTGAAATCACAATCTCAGATTACTCAGATACTTGTACGCATCGCCCTGGGTTTGGCTGTCAGAGAATGTTAACAGTCTGCGTTGTGTAAAATCTAGATTTATGTATGGACAATAAAGAATAAATAATAATCCATACTTCTCTAAAAAGTATAAAACAAAGTCGCTTTTAGCGTCTGTTTGTTTGTTCCCTTACTTCTTCTAAGTTACGCAACGGATTTTAATACGGTTTTCACTATCATTTAGAAAATTTATTCCGAAAGGTTTAAATGCATGCATATTACATGTACCTATTACCTAATCGATCCTGAAAAAAGAACGAAGAACCAATTCAGATAATCATAATAATAAATCGGAGTGCTACTCTTGTTAACGGTATAAAAATGGTCGTTTGTTTCTTCAGAACCTTTACAGGTTCGTAGAGCTCAAACCTACTATTGATTCTTGGTCTAGGAGCACCTGTCCGTGTGATTTCTTAGATAAATATTTGCGTTGGGCGTGAACGGATGAGCTGGGCTTTGTGTATGTGTGTGAAACTCTGGAACCAATACCTAGTGTAGAATTTTCCGATCGTATGAAGACACGTGTGGATCGTGTTATTGCAAGCCAGGACTTTTAATCAATATCTTTTCAAATACGGTTCGACCGCCTCATCTATTCCTGTTGTGTTGTACTGCTTACTGTCATCCCGCACAAAGTCGTCAGGTGTTTTCTTTTCTTCTTTCATAACGTAGACAGACAAACAGGGATATGGGCCACCTGGTGGGAAGTGGTCACCATCGCCTATGGACACGTGTAACATCAGAGGTATCACAAGTGTGTTTCCGGCCATAAAGGATACGTTTATTTATTTATTTAAAACTTTAGAACCATACGAAGGTTCATACACCAAGGGGTCTTACTGCTAGAAGCATTATCTGCCTTTCAATCATTCACCTTCGGAAAGTAATAAATTACACGACGGCGGTATAAGAAGTGATAATTATAAATAAATAAATTATAACATAATATTTATACGCAGATATATGCATACATTCAATACACACTCTTTGTAAGTATTAAGAAGAGTTCTTGAAGCACTCCATGTCGTAGCTGTGTCTAATAATCTCAGATGGAATTTCGTCCCACAGACCACTCGTTCCCAGCAGAGTAGACCGTGAGTAGCGGGCAGTAGACGAGTGCCACGAATCGACGCGGTGTGAGTGGTTACAATGTTCGGCGAGTGGTTCGATGCAGAAAATGAGGTTGGCGGAATCAGATTATGAAGTTCTTCCGAGCACTGACCATGGTATATACGATAGAAGACAGAGAGCCTAGCCAGGTATTATCTTGTATCTATATGCGGCAACTTTTAAACGGCCTTCACATACTTGTTCTTCATTGTGTCTATTCTCTAAGTTATCTGTAAGTTTACCATAAATTTTTTTTTTTTGTTTGGTAAATAATTGAATTGTATGCTATTGTTACTTACCAAGCCATACAGTATTGTGATCGCTCTCGCAATGTTCTAGTTCGGGGCGAATGTGAACGTCATCGTCGTGGTGTCTCGGCGCTTCAAGCGAAAATATCTCCACGCGCCGTTGCATCGGGTCGCGCACTTGCCATGCCGTTAGCAACGTCACGTCCAGTATAAGCAGAAACCCCACCATCGTGTACAGCTTCCAACCGTGCATGCGTTTCTAGACAATAATTGTTTACATAAATAACTGATAATATAACAACTTTGGTGAAAAAGCAAAGTCGGAGTCAATCTCTGAGATTGATTGTACCTACTCTACTCGTACACTAAAACAACACTCTTAAGTCCTGTTAAGTATTGCATAAAGTACCTATTTAGATATTCCTATTTAAAAGTACTTTTTCATTTTATCCAACTTTAACTTACAACTGGAGGTCACATCTCAATCGCTTTATCAACAGATCTATATTTATAGTTGTTGCAACGCAAAATATCGATAGCACTGTTGCCGTAAGTTAAACGGATGGGTGCGTTGTGGCGTAAGCTGTATTTGCTTAGAAACAACAGTAGGGTTGCCGCTATCTTTGGACAAAAAGCGTGTTTGGGTTGGATTAATCAATAATGGGATAACTTAACATAAAACTACCACTTAAATGTTGTTTGGTCGCTTACCAAATTTCTTAATTTATTTGGATAGTATTTTGTTAAAATCTCAATTACCTCTTTTATCCCGCTTGGGAGTTTTAATTTAGACCATTTCAATTGTTCAAAGAAAATTCCTAAAAATAACCCCAATATGTATGTTTAGTATGTAATAAAATACCTACGGCTTTAGAACATGCGTGGCAGCCCTCAACACAAACCACATGAGTTACGCGGTGCGGATATTGTCTTAGCGATTTATGCACGCCGAATATCGTTTCAAATAGGAAACGTGAATGAGATGCGTCTGTTTTCTAGACAAGATAAACGGGCGAAGTGAACAGTGTTGTACTTAAACAACCAAGAGTTCGCGAAGCATACCCAGTAGATAAATATTGACACAAATTTTAAACTGGTAAACGTGTTTATGAGTCTCTATTTAAACTATATCCAAAGAAACCTCCCTTATTTAAACATAAACTCTGTCGTTAAACTGTGCGCCAGTATAATTAGAATTCGTTAACTTTTTTTAATGATAAGAACAGCAAATGAGGCTAAAGTCCTATTCACCACTGCCACCTATAGATAAAGTTGGAATAGGACTGTGCGAGGGACTATTAGTTAGTTAGTCCTTTTAGTAGGTATAAGATGTTAATAGGAATATTACTTGTATAGTTTTCGTTAGTGATAGGAATGTGGGAGTTAGGACTGTATAAGCTTAGAGTAATTAATATATCACATACGTATAAGTTAATCCTGTTAGTGAACGATTCGAGGCTGGTCACAGATGCGTCGTTATCCATGAGGTCTGTAGTGGTCGCCTCTTGTATAAGTGACTGATCACTGTGATCTTACCTTTGTTTCCGGTTTCGGTTTCGTCGTGTGTCTGTGTACGCGCCACACTTTCGTGAACATGGCGCCATATGCCATCGAGAAGCCCGTCGCCAGCAGCCAGGCCCGCGCGGCGCAGAGCCCGGAAAAGTGGTCAGGTTCCACCCATCGTCCGTCCACTCCGAGCACCACGGCGGCACCGAAACACACGCAGCAACCGCACAGCATTACAGTATTGCAGGCTGGGTGCGACCACTGGATTACCCTGTCGTAAACCTCTTTTTATGTAGGAGTATACACGTAAAATGAAAATGTTTACAGGCGACTGCTGGACTTTAACGACTGCTGCGATATCCGCTGGCAATAACAGAGAAATTCTTGGATTTCAGACACCGACAGACCCGCAGCACTCGATGTTATGTAAGCTATAACTTCGCAGACATAACAGGCAGGATTTTTCATTTTCAGCTCAAACCGATACCTACTCGTATTGTTTTACTGCGGCCGCCCCTCTGCTTTTATTGCTTGCAGCTTTTAGCGAGCTTTTATTAAGTATCTGTCTCAGTTTTGTAAAAAGGAACATTGTAACAAACTGAAAATCGTCAGAGTAAATTCGATGGTTAAAAGGAGAGAAAACAAATATATTTGCTATAAATTACACGCTTTACACGCTGCTCTTTGTTATTTGCAATAAATTCACACGCGTTTTAGCGAGCTTTTATGTTCACTTCCGAGTTACGTAGTCGACAATAAACGCTAACTCGAACATTGTATCTCTGGAGCGTAGATAATCGTGATGTAAAGCTATCTACACTCGAGAGATGTGGTATGAAGGCTCTTACCGTCTGTGGCGGTGCAAGACGTTGAAGACGATTAGGCCGATAGCGGCGATGATGCCAGCGATACAAAGCGCCGTCATACACGCGAAGAGAGGCAGCGATACCGTCCGCAGTTCGTTCACCACCACCGTCCGGTCTGGAGGAACCTTGCCACCTGGAAAATGTGTCGTGTACAAACGAGGCTAACTACTACCACAACCGTAACGAATTACTAGCCGCAAAAGGGCCACGATTGATGTTGATTGACGAATGTGACAGCTCGTTGCATTCAGTCGGCAACATACCTGCAGTTGTAAATTATCAATTTCATTGTATTTTATTAATATTATAGGTAAATGCGAAATTTGTGAGGATGGATAGATGTATGATAGATAACGAAAAATTGATTCTTATTTATGAAATTTTGCGTGAAGATTGTCTAAACATGTGCCGTTAAAAGGCTTTCGAGCTTTAACTACCTAAATGTGATTATGAAATAAAACCCAAAGTACCTACTTGACTACAGGTAGGTAGGTATAGGTAAAAAATAATACAAACAAAAATATACCTGTTAGTAAAGTAACCCTTTGGTTACTTTTTACAAATACTAAAATAGTATTAAATAAAAAAAATCATAACCTTAGGGCCTAGGGGAATAATAAAAAAAAAGACGTCCAACTAACGTGCTTATTATCCTTCCGTCACTAGCTGTACCCGTAAGTCAACCTACTTGTTCCACGCCGCTCGCTTTACAACCTCTGCCATTAGTGCCGTAAAATCATTCCATTTAGCTATTTGTAATTGCAGGTAAATTGCTCACAGTACCGCATTTTAAGCACCAACCGTCCTGTGTTATGCAATGCGAAGGTTTGACACTTTATTTATGAACATCATCATGATTTAGAGGCGATGGCAACCATGTCTGCTAGTTTGTTGGCTTTTTTTCTAAAAAGTCAAATGATAATACAAAATATTTTCTGACAGAGTGACTCTTAAGTTATGAATTAGTGAAGGCCAGGCTTTGTTTGACAAAGTGTTTTAAGGTCCGAAGGCTATCGCAAAGGGTAAACGTTAGCTATCTAATAATAACAACAGGGTCTTCGTGTAAATCGTAGCCCGTCTCATCCATCCCAAAATCAAGCGTGATCAGCATTCCAGTCTTTGTAATCTCTTGATTACTAATACAATGGAGACGGTTCGTAACTCCTTACTTAACATGCCTAAGATGCCTGTTGGATCCTATTTACTTGATTGATTTAGAAGTTGTATACCAACCTACGTTTCGATCTGGGGCAGCTTTGCCGCCAACCCTATTTTCAACGGCACATTTAGCTTTTCCGTGTGGAGTTTTGCATAGCCACACGTGAACATTCTTAGCATTCTGGAGTCCTAATCTTTGCTTTAGCATGTACTGATAGGCTTAAAAAGCATTTGCGTGAATTCACCGTGACGTTTATAAAAGTCCACAGAAATACAAAACCTTTTTTGTAAGGTTTCTTATAAATTTACTAGTTATGACACGTAATAGGTTGTCTGATAGTTTACTGAAAATTAACTTGCAATGATGTATGTAGTAATTTTTGGTAAAGTTGGGGATATCCAAGAGCCAGATTTCACATGTTTAGTTGTAGGTACTGGCCGGCTGGGATGAATATTACTTGCCTTTCATCACTTAATGCAATTTAGATGTAAAATATAACTTCATAGCAGAATATCCCTCTTTTATTACAGTTCACATCGATTATTGTGCATATTTGAAGAGCCGGACGACCCACACGGCGCATTACTCCGGGAATACATTGGAAATCCGATACCTGCTGTAATATTAATGATACAAGCTTACTTGCCGTTGTAAGTACCGAATAAAAGACACATTGAGCGTATTACATCGCGTGCTGCGTATTACTAACGGATATACTTTCTATCGCTTAGGACGTAAGTGTCTTTCCATCTGAAGACTAAGATAGTATAACGTATACCTCCTCGGTCCATCTACCTAGGCGTATATTTGCTGCTTTTGCCTTGCACGTGCCATAATCATAGCTAACGTAAGTACAAAAAATGTGCATTAAGCATTAATACATAACATAATACATACATACATATTATTTGACATAATAGGACACCTAAATTTACTTTGATATTTTAATTTCCGACCTCTGGATAAGATTTTGTACAAAAGTATTTACATGTAATTGAGTTTTCCTGTAATTGAGTTGATCTTATTTCTTAACAAATACTTTGGCAGGAAAAATTCATTAACTAGAGTGTAACTTTTAACAATCTTTGGTTTCAAAGAAAATGACTCTCTTTGCTCTGTTGATCAACATTTTTGCTTTTCTACTTACATTTTCTGTATGGGATATAATTCAAATTTGCCGTAGTACTGCCAGCAACGGCTGTAGCGCCCAGGGCAGTTCTCTTGGTAATGCATTTTTAGAATTTCCCCTGCTTTGTGGTCCGTTTACCCTTGATACTTTGCAAGACATTACAAAATAAAACGTTAATGTTACTTTGTTCAACTGACTCCACCATCTACAAATGAACTGAAATTAAATTCCGAAACATCTTTATTATAAAAACATTTTTGTGTACCATCATGTGTTCATGTGACGTGTTATACGTCACACATTACTATGTACCTAATAGGTACATAAATATTGAAATTATAATATTTATGTATCCAATAAACGTACAATATGTTGTACTCATTTCTTTATATGCTAAGAATAGCAAACGAGCATGCAGTCCCACCAACCACTGCCGCCCATAGACATCTGTGACAAACTTCAAATAGAGGCTGTTAGTAAGGAATATTAGTTGTTTAGTATTTGTTAGTAATAGGACTGTGGGAGTAAGAACTGTTAGTGTAAGTTAGTCCTGTTAGTAAATATTAGTGATCGTCCAGTTAGTAATCGTTAGTAGGTATGTATTTGTCTTATCCGAAGCTGGTCACTGATGCGTTGCTATCCCTGAGGACTGAAGTGGTCGCATTTTGCATTCACACCCTTCCGACCGGAACACAATTGTGGAAAAACAAATATTACACGGCAGAAGTGGGTATGGCGGTAGTACTGCCTCGGATCAGCCGTATACAGGGTCTACCACTTGATGCGTATTTGAGTTGCATTGGTATTTCCTCCACGTGATTGTTACGTCATCGTCGTAAATCTAAACTTCTGAAATTGTATTGGGGAAAACAAACTATCAACTTTCTAGATAAATGTCGTTTATCATGTTATAGTGTTTTACTACTTGTACAGATGTAGAAGTAGTGAAATTATGGTCCGTTTAAAAAAATTAACTGATCTATTGAAATAATAAGTTTGTAAGCGAAGCTTATTGTTGTTCTTTTTAATTAAAATAGCTATAGCATGTACCATTATCGGAAAATAATTAAATACCTACGTAATTTTTCCGTGACTTTTATTACAAGCTCTGTATAATAACATGTTTTGTTAAAATGTTACCGTAACGAAATGAAATAGCTAGGTTTTAAATCGCTATCGAACTATAATTTTGTATAGATTCAGTTTATATTATGTGGTAGGTACCATAGTTAAAATATGTTTTAAAAATGGTTTACGTCTGACAGATAAACAATCACGTATTAAGTGTCGTTCGTGCAAAAAACCTATTTCAACAAAAGTATCCATTAACAATACAGTACCCGTGGACGTATTAAAAATACAGTAGATACTTACCAACAAAAGTTTTATTTGGTGTTATTGGTGTTATTTAGTGTTTGGGGTTAACACCATTTATTATTTTGACTACCATGTTATATTATTTGTATGGCCTATTCATAGATATTATGTGATATGATATAGGTATCTACTCGTATTTTATATTATTTAATATCCTAATACTTTCTCTCCATTGAAAAGTTTTAAGCGCTGCGATAAAGTCAATACCTACTCTCGAAAACAAGATAAATGAGAGTTGGAATAAGTTCCTGGCACATTAACAACAAATTAAAGAATAATGTGCCAGAAAGTGTCCAAGCTTATTAATGGCAGCGATGCTTTAAGAAATTTGGTCTCGAAATTGGCCGTTTCGTTCTTATTTATCTCACGACTGCGTAATCGATTAAGATGATAAATAGCAGCCCCTATCTAAGGGGAATAATATAGAGGAGGGGCGCAAATATTTCCCTAAATATCTCTGATAAACATTAAAATAAGTAAGTGATCCAAAAATAAAATTAATAGACAGCAGAATATTATTTTAGAATGTTAGGTTTACTACAATAATTAATAAATCGATAAAGCAACTTATATAGGTTATCAACTCTACAAGCAACTAACTATATGATTTTATTTAAGTAGATACTAATACTAATACTACTTATTACTACTTATTTAGATACTAATGTTAGCGACTTTATAATAATGGGTTGATAATATCAAAATTCCTAATGAAATACTACTCTTTACAAACAATGAAAAGCAATTCACAAAGCGTTTCCAAAAGGTCAGCCTTTTGGAAAGGCGAATTGCTTTTCGTTGTTCAACAGTTAAGTAAAGTTAAATAATTAATTTGCTCAGAACAGATAAGATTCCAAGCACACCTAGTAACTTTTCAGCTTTTTTACAAAGTAACACAATTACAGTGTTTTTAGTTCCGTACTTTGGAAAACAGAACACTTGGCTCACGTAACTTGGTTGTTCACAGGCATTTGAATTCACGTACTTTACTGTGTAATTTGGCAAAGATATAATAATGCAGTGCTTTACAAAACAAACATGAGGTGTGAAAATCGTTTTTTTTTTGTTGAGCAAGCTAGTCTAAGGGTTCAATATTTTTCATTGCCATTCATAAATGTTTATTTTACCTATAATAATATTAAGTATATTTCAGGCGGTCAGAGCAAAAGTGACCTCAACTCTATGTACAACTGTACTAGTGTTAGGCCACTTTATTTATTTTATTATTTTTGGGAAACAAACAATACATTTAGTACATTATACAAACAACAGAACAATAACACTTAATGACTTTGTTTTAACCCCTGGAATGTACTGTGGGCATATCTAGGCGAAACACAATTGATTTTCTATTGTGTCTACGATTGC
>DWMR01000245.1:0-14365 GCA_018245355.1 Dalla costala
GTACCTATTAGAGTCCGTTTGTGATGGGCTGGCTACAGTAGGCGTACTATGAGTTTGACGTATGGTCTGGCTATCGTTTTCCCGTAGCGTATGCGGGCATAAATTGTATGCAAAAAGAGCAGCGCCACTAGCGGTTACTACATAGAACTAGTGGCGCTGCTCTTTTTCCATACAAATTAAGCCCGCACACGCTACGGGAAAACGATAGCCAGACCATACGTCAAACTCATAGTACGCCTACTGAACTAAGTAGTGTGCTGCGCAGTACACAATTTTTGGGTGTCGCCGGAACGTGCGGAAGCAGGAGCGCGAGCGGCTGGTAGCCCCCCGCCACCCGCGCTCTAGTAAAAGTACAGTCGAGTCGAAAAGATAATTTGATTTATATTTTTGTTCTTATTATTCTCAATTATAACGAATTAAGAACAATAACAAAAAGATAATTTGATTTATATTTTTGTTATTGTTCTTAATTCGTTATAATTATTTTGAGGTATTCACTTGGCATTTCCGTATAAATGGTTGTCGACTCGACTGTACATGTGCGAGTTTCAACCGGAGCGTAGTTCAGAGAAGCCATTAAATTTGGCGTGCGTTATACGATCCCTCGTTTCCGACCGTTTGAAACGACAAAACGTACCGTATATGGGGCGCATTAGGAGTTAAACAGTTTTAGTGACCGCTAGCTAGCGTATATGAAAGTCTTATATTTGGAGTTAGGAAATATGAAAGTTACATATTTGTATAGAAAAAGAGTAGGTCCTCGCAGCGAAAGAAGCCCTCAGTGGATCTCCAAGGACGGATGGATGAATGATAACTTGGTTTTTCTTTATATTTCAGAGCAGACGTGCGCAACCAGCGCCGCGCGAGGTTAGACTTCGGAACGAAGCTCGGCATGAACTCACCGTTTTGATTCTATCAAGCATCTAGTCAATTATATTTATTATTATAGATAAATTTATCCTAAGGCCGACACAGTGGTCACACAAAGATTTTATTTAATTTATAAGAGTAAATCAAAAGAAGCGTTGTACTTGATACGTACCTAATAACTATTTTGTACTTAATTTATTTGACATAGTGTTTTTGATAAAAGCTAACATTTTTAATTAAAATAATACTGAAAAGAACTTTCTTTAATTTAGACTGCATGGCTGTTTGCAATTATTTGTGAAACTGATGTATGTACTGATTGTGACCAACTTAAATAAAGATTTGGATAGTCTAGTATTGAAATAAAATATTGAATGTAAACAAATATTTTATTGGACTAATTAACGTGTGATGTATATACTATAGCTTATTTGCTATGTCGACATAGCAGTCATTGTTGTATATAATTTCCATATGACCAGTTGTTCGAGTCTTAGCCCGTGATAAGGCTAGCAATTGACATAATGTTAAGTATTAATAAAGACGGTATCCCATCGTGTTGAAACTTCATTCGGTTCACTCCCAACCCACCTTAACGACACGCCATCTCCTACTCGTCTCTACCATAAATTAATGTGTTAATAACAATTTTCAATTATTACTTTCTCTCCATTTTTAAACTAAATAATTGTTAGTCGCTAAACACTTGTACTTATAGGTACGTAAAGTAAACGATTCCCTATCACTAGGAGTCTTCGGGTAGGTCTAGTATTTCCTCAACGAACGATGCGACGTCTACCTCGCTATGCTGCTGGCAGAACGGGTGCGCGAGCAAGGCGTCGTAGTTCGGTCTCTCCTTGTAAACCTTCTTCAGACACCGCGTTATCACGTCCTCGAACTCGGGTGTGAACTGGCCGGCGGGCAGTCGCGGCGGATCGTCTTTCACCACCTGCTTGAGCTGCTCGAAGGGCGTGCACCACGTGTTGTACGGAAACTTGCCGGTCGCCAGCTCGATCAGGGATATCCCTAGCGACCACACGTCGCTGCGGATGTCGTATTGCCCGGGATTGCCCGTTGGATCGATCCGCTCCGGGGCCATGTACGGCTTGCATCCAGCGTCGATAGTCTTCGCGACCGAGTCGACCAGATACCCGGAAATCCCGAAGTCACACATCTTCACCTCGCCTTTCCTGTTGATCAGGATGTTCGACGGCTTCACGTCCCGGTGGATTACTCTCAGCTTCGAATACAGGTAGTGCAGGGCGCTGACTACGGAGAAGGCGATTTTCCCGAGGATATTTTCTGCGATGCTCTTATTGTTTTTGTAGGCCTTGGAGTAGAACTTGTCGAGGCTCATGTCCATGACCTCCATGCAGATCCAGACGTCGCCCTCGCGGAACATGGCGCCGTAGAAGTGAACGGTGTAGGGACACGCGCTGGCGCGCATCGACACATCCAGGTCCATTAGCAGACGCTTCAGCTCCAGCGACTGGCTGTTGAAGGACGCTGTGATTCTCTGAAGAAAATTATTTCTTTATTTTAATTATTATTATTGCAATACACATGTCACACTATATCCATTGTTACAATGTCAACACATGCACCTTGTTAAGGCATAGCAATAGGATAGAGGCAGACATTGTAGGTAGTACTAAGGTGGGTAGTGTATATGATTAGGTATTATAGTTATAATTAAATTCATACATTTGAAATTTTGTAAATATTATGCTGTGTTGTTATATATGTTATAGATTAATTTATGTTTTATTTATTTATTATGTCCTTTAGGTACTCATCCAAGCTGTAATCACTCTGTCAATTACCAATATTTAAAAATAAATCAAGCATGAAATTGACATGGTGGTCTAATACACCTGGTTGGTGTCTGGTTGATGTTGATGGTTGTCTGGAAGAGATCGCTCTTTAGTGATAAGACCGCCAATTGGTGCGTTGTATTGTATCTTGTAATGTGGTTTCTATTATGTACTATCTGGTGTGCAATAAAGTAACTTTATATGTATTGTACACCTGATAACACAGGCAGAACCTATCCTATATGATATGACATGTTAGAAGGCCTGCAATCCTCGATGTCGTAGTCCACAGGGAATGAACGGGGATCCTCCAATGCATCCACACTGTTGACGGGAAAAACGGAGACAATGGGTCTCTAGATATCCCTACCCCAGCAAATCAGTCTCCCAGTAAAATGTGTTTGCGTCCCCTTTGTTAAACAAGGTGGGTGTGCGTCGAAGCACACCTAACTTAGTGGAGCAGCCCACTAACCCACAAGTGGTTGTCGAACTTTACTGTCTCTACGAGTTCCACATATAATGCCTCGTTAACGTTAGGATTTAGATATGAAAAGACTTTTCAAAAACAATTTTGATGTTAAACTGCTTCAATACCTTCACAGCCATTGTTGTGTTGCTTGGCCTGTGGTGCATCTTTTCTACAATGCCATAAGCTCCACGACCCAGGTCACAGATCTTCACAAGATCATCGGCATGTACTGTGAATGTCTTGTCATCAACTGTTATAGTTGTCTGGCTGTCAAGATTCCGCGGTGGGGTTCTGTAATAGAGAAAACATAAATAGTATCTAGTCCACATAAAGTGTAATACGGATATAATAATAATAAGTTTTTTATTTCAGACTAAAGTCCATACAAATGTTAGTAACAAAATAGATATAGTAACAATATGGATATAGTTAACTATATATTTTTAACTGTTTATAGGTAAGTGTTCTAAAATATCCAGCGAATAACAGTGTAGCGTGTGCAGGCGTACAAAATACATTCCCATGTAATACTTAATATGATGATACACATTTGTTTATTTTACTCTTAAGCCTTCACTAGGGATTACAATGGGCAGACTTACGCCCAAAATTAATAATCAATCTATGCATTTTTTCCTGTCTGGTTGACATTTCAATCAAATTTCCATAGAAACTTGGATTGCAATTTGACACATTGACAGGAAAAAATGGATAGATTGATTATTAATTTCGGGTGTCAATGCCTAATAGCTCTACAAGTCAACCCTTAGTGATGATATGTCATAGTAGACATAAAAATAAAAGATTTATTGTAGTATTTACTGATGATTAAAATATACATTTAAAAAAACACTTTCACACACACCCCCGCACTAGAAATCCCTGTGTTGCATAAATACCTTTCATAATTAATATATAAGAACATACATATAAACAAACACACATACAAACCTACATAGGAACAAATATACAGACAAACCTGCCTAAGTATACCAATACATACATTCATGCATACATACATATATAATATACAAGCCAATGATAACATAAGTCAGGACTCTAAATAGTGTTCTCCAATAAGCTTTTTGAACAATTTGTTGCTGGGGCTCTTCCAATTGATTCTGGTAACGTATACATAACTCGGGGGTGTGCATCCTAAGTTACTACCACATCCCCTAGCTCCGGAGATTGCTAAGAAATTTTAAATGAATTCCTACATTTCGAAAAATAAGATACTCCATGATGGAGGAATAGTACCAGGGTCTTTCCCATTACTATGCTCAAAACCCTGCAACTACATTCTAAGAATTACCCAATACTTCTATTATCTACTGGTATCACAAACAGTTTAAAATCTACGAATGGTCAATAAACTCGGAATAATTTAAGTACTTACACAGGCACAGGGTCATCGTTTTTAATCGTGATTTTGATGCCTAGTGCAGGCCTTTTAGCCATTTTCACTTTGCAGAAAGGAAATTTATGTTATGGGTTAAAATGCAAATTATTTTTAAGCGTATGCCCGCCCGCAAGTCGCGACTTCAGGGCAAATCCCTTGCTGTCGTAACAGGTAGGTAGCAGTTATTTTCTCATAATTATCATGTCGTTGACAAAATTATTCACTATGGCAGTAAAATACTTCAACCAGATGTGCAGTAATTTTACAATTTCTCTCACATCACAATTATCTCAAAATATTTCCTAATTTGTCGAAAAATAATCACAGCAGCAATCGAATATGACACTTGATTGACGGCTGAGGTAAGGTGTTGCTATCGTCTGAAACAAGATCCACAGCACTGAGCACAGACTAGGTAGAATCCACAATACTTTGTAATCTCTCACTCTCTGAAGTCAAAGAGTACATAATATTAAAACGCTAATAAAATATAATTATAGAAATATTATTCTATCACAGATTACTTTACAAAGAAAAATTCCAAAAAAATGACAAAGTTCCCAAGGCTCTTAGAGCTCGACCACGTGACTACAAGTGGTCGAGACGTGTCCCGGCGGTGGCCGGCGGCGTCGACTGCATCTGCAAAAGTCATGATCATGACTAAAATGAGGGGTTTCACCCCGACAAAAACCATTCCAAGCCAATATTCGTTTGGTGTGGTCTACTTTTCTGAGTTTACAAACGGAAGAATTAAATGGGAGTACAACCAGCTTTTGTTATAGGTAGTCGTCAGATAGATTACGGTACTCTTTGGTCGTCAGTTAAAACTTGTAGGCGATGTACGCGACATCGGTCGTCGACCAAGGCCTAGTGTGACCACCCGAAATTTATTGACAAAATGCGTTAAACATTATCTCTTTACAACCTTAAGTACCCTACCGACCAAGTTTAGGCCAAACTTAAAATTTTTAGAGCAATAAATAAACGTAAGAAAACGCAATGAATTACCTATGTAATTTTTAACAGGGTACCTACAAAATGTAATAATAGTACATAAGAGTAACAAGTTTTAATAATATCATGATGAACATTGTACATTTTGATAATAGAGTAGAAAATAATACTTTAAACGAAACATAGCATACTTATTAAACTGTAATTATACTTATTACTGTGTTATTAAACTTATTAAATAGTAAAGATTACTTTGTTGAAAACTTAACAGCTCTTACAGCTTTTTTAGCATTCCTTGCGGCTTCTTCTCGCACTCTGTACTTTCTCTCTTTTTCTGCCAAACCAACCACTTCATCATGTTGCAAAGCATTTTTTACTGTTGCCTTTGCAAAAAGTTTACTTAAAACATAATCATCATCATTTGAATTTTGTTCTGTTTGTTTATCTTTTCTACGTTTTTTCTTTTTAACCTTTTGCACACCTATTAAATTTTTAATTTGTGGTTCTGGTGATAGGGAGTGGTTTCTTTTCCGTGCTTTTGTAATGTTGTTTATTTCATTTTCTATTGGTATCCTCACTTCCTTCGAATTTTTTTCAGTATTTGTAGATTCTAAGAAGTCTTTATTATTTGTACAATGTTCTTCTTTATTTTCGTTGCTAAGACTTTCCTGGATAGTTGTTTTTGAAGATGTTTCATTCATATATGTGGTATCTTTTTCGTCTATTAAACTAAAATGTTCAGTTCTATTGTGAACATTATTCACTTCTTCTGTTTTATCATCGTCTTCGTTTTCTTTACTATCATTGTTTTGACTGCTCAAGACCTCTTTTAGTAAATTTTCTTCATAATCCTTTTTTGTGTGTTTACTTATTATATCTATTTCAGAGAGCACATTTTCGAAAGGAACACTAGTTACCTTATCATCTAATAAATTTATTTCTGGTTCTTCAGGTGGTTTGGGTGGGTTGAGTATCAGTTCCCTTTTTTGCTTATATTTTTCGCGCGGGTCTCCTTGTTCAGGCATATTGTTAATGGCATTGGCTTTTGATATCTTCTTGCTTATTTCTTTTGCCATTTTCCTCATTGCATCTAACTTCTTTTTCGAAAATGATACACTACCACTTAAATGTATTTTATCATTTTTCTCCTTTGTATCCAAATTAACTTTAGTATGTTTAAAAAGAGATGCTGTTTCAGTATCTCCATCACAATTTAGTTCTTCAAGAGTAAATAAACCTTGTAGAGTACTTGTCGTGAGTACATTCTTTTGGTTAGGATCTATCAAAATTTTATTGCCAAGAAAGTTTTTAAAGATTTGTCTCTGATATATCTTTTCTTCAATTGTGCCAGCAGACAGAAGTCTGTACACATTAACATTTCTTTGCTGTCCTATTCGCCATGCTCTTTCCTTGGCTTGGTTATCTGTGGCAGGATTCCAGTCAGGATCATACAATATGACTCTGTCTGCACCTGTCAGGTTAACTCCAAGGCCACCAACTCTGGTTGTAGACAGGAAAACTAAATATTCTGGATTTTCATTGAATGCTTTGATTAGATTTTGTCTCTGGCATACAGATACTGTGCCATCCATTTTTAAAAATCTAAAGTCATGGTTCTGCAAATGCTGCTCCAATATACAAATCATGGCTCTGGACTGAGAAAATATTAGTGCCCGATGACCTTGCTTATGCCACAGTTTCAATAGTGAGTGGACCACTGACATTTTGCCAGATCTCTTCCAGTGACCAAAATTCTCACTAATTTCTTCATGTTCCTCTTGGGCTTCATAAAGGTACAAATCAGGATGGTTACAAATTTTTCTTAGTGTTGATAATGCCACTAAAACTCTAACTCTGTAAGGACCTTCATACTTGATGTCCTTATCCAGGATACTTCTAACAATCCCACTCATAAGATATCCCATATAAAGATCCCTTTGTTCTTTAGTCAATGCACAGAAAAGAACTTGCTCATTTTTTTCTGGAAGCTTAATATGTTTCTGAACTTCAGCTTTTGTTCTCCTTAGCATGTACGGTGTGATCATGCTCTTGAGGGCCTTAGCTATTTCCAGGGCAGTTGCTTCTTGAAGCTCTGTTGCATTTGCATATCCACCCTGGGTAATTGGCACAGCAAAATGATCCAAAAATGCATTGTATGTTCCAAGCAGACCTGGTCTCATGAAATCAAACAGAGACCAAAGCTCTTGCAGGCTGTTTTGCATGGGTGATCCAGTAATGAGTAGTTTGTGAGGAGTTTTAAACTTTTTAACAAGCTTACTGACTTGAGTTTCTGGGTTCCTTATTTTATGACCCTCATCAAGAATGATGTAGTGCCATTTTTTTGAAGATAAATCCTTTATGTATTTAACAATGCCGGCATATGATATCAATAAAATGCCATGAGCTAAGTGGATATCACCAATAAGTTTATTGTGATTCCCGTTGTGTGAGCCCGAGCGATGAAGTACTGCAACTCTCAATGGTGGACACCAGTAATGAAAATGTGATACCCACTGATAAATAACAGTTGCCGGTGCCACAATTATTGTGGGTCCTAGACCACCCCACGGACCGCTGTCCGTTTTCAAAAGTCCTGCAAGAAATGCAATAATTTGTACAGTTTTTCCCAATCCCATTTCATCACCAAGCATACCACCCGATTGTACTTGGTGTAGCTCCCATAACCACTTCACCCCAGTTTTCTGGTATTTGTATAATTGTTTGAAAATGTATTTCGGAACATTGAGACCATTTTGAAGTTCATGATTTTCGTCAGGATCTCCGTTTTCGTCCAAAACATATTGTATGTCTGCAGAGAAATAACCTCCATCAAACTTTTTTGTTTTCGCCGCTGCCAAATTATTGCGCCAATTCGAAACTCGTTCGTTGTAGAGAATAATGTCACCGTCGTCTATAATCTTTTTTATGTTGTTTTTGACGCGAGACGTCGAAGGCGCCGCTATTATAGTATCCCCATCTTCATCACAAGATGGTAGATATTCTTCATCAGAATCCAATTCCTCTGGTGCCGATGCCACCGACTGTGTCGAAACGGGCAGACATTTTTGGCTGCTTTCAGGTGATTCCTTCAAAGAGGTGTTTTTCTTAAATTGTTTATCCTGTCTGTAAGCTATGCGGTCCGCGGCTGATTTACTTTTCTGCGACACCGATTTCTTTTTATGACAATCCTTTAGATCCTTTTCAACATTTTTTTGCTTAGCTAGTGCTAGTTGACTTTCTAGATATTTATTTATATCAACCATTTCTCAGATTTCATTGCATCTTAGCAAGCAAAGGCGTTGATGAATACTTAGTTGCGAACACAGCTTTAAGATTACTAATATTACTTTATTAATATTCCTTATAATTTTTTATGTAGCTTAGCTAATAATATTATGTACACAAAACAGTGCACACTATTATATTATATTATATTATGTGTATTTAATTTAACAAACAATTGATACAATAAATAAGCATAACGTTGCCATACTTGACATCAAACTTGACAGGTAGCTTGACATTGATCACAGAATTGATTGCCTTGCTTTGCTTTGGCTTTGCCATAGATATTTTTTCGAGTTTGACACATGACAACTAGAATAAAGGACAGACTACATATAGTTTAGAAGTTTTTGTTTTCAAATGGACCTAACGACACAACGACTGCAGAGTCTGCCCTCTGTAGGAAATGGACCAAACAAGCCGTTTCGTGAATTCGTCGAGAGACGTGTCGCGTTCCATACATTATATTATTATACTCTTTTATTTGGTGTCGCAAGGATGCATTTCTACACTCACTCAATATCAATAGTGGAAGAAATGCCTAGCCAGCACGTTGTATTTTGGGGTCACCATTCAAGCAGGCAGGGCAGAGGGGTATTTTTATTTAATTTCATTCTGCTTTCCCATTTTGCTACAGAATTAGACCTCAAAAAAGTTAGCCTGAAATGTCAAATTATTGTCACTGTCATTAATCAATCAACAAAATTAATTCCAAGTGAAGTTGATTTGATTTGATACGAGTTTTAAATTCTACCACGCGTTAGTTTTAATGTAATAGATTTCAAATAAATAAACGCTAAACTTAACTTAACGAAACTTTCACTGTTTTACTATATAGCACTATAAATCCGTATATTTTACTTAATCTCGAACATTCGTTTTTATGTAGCAGTGACCACACATAACCTCGAAACTTTAAAGACTTAAAAATGTTGAAAACTAAAAGAAAATCGCAAGAAGGAGACTCTTCATCACCTAAAAAGAAGAAAGTACAATTCGATAGTAAGAATAAGGATAAAGAAAATAGTGGGCAGAAGAATAAAGTTGATTTTAAGTCTAAAAGGGAATTTAAGAAACAAGATGGCAAGAGTGCTAAAAATTTCAAGAAAGATGAAGGTAAAAGCATCAAAACCTTCAAAAAAGGACCAATGGGTAAACAATTCAAAAACGGAAAACCTCAGTTTTCAAACTCAAAGGATAAATCAAAGCAAGTTGATGGAGAAAAGCCAAAGTGGTCAGAAATGAAAAAAGAGAAAAAAAATTTAAGGATCGTTAGGCGAAAGGCCAAGGCTTCTGCTGAAGTATTTGAAATCTCCCATAAAGCTAAGTTGTTGTCTGCTCAAATTCAAAGGTAAGTAGATCAGCTAATTATATTTGGAAATTCAAAATTTAATGTGAATGTGTGCAGATGGAGATACAATAATAATGTTAAATAAAATTTAAAAAATAAAAAATACAGGGATTTTGGTATTTCTAGCACAACTTTATTTCCTTTGCTGTTGTGGGTTGCCTGGAAAAAATTGTTTTATGCTTTATGGCCACTGTTCTCTATTCTTCTATGTACTATTTCTATGTGTTTCTGTATGATGTATATCAACAAAGAGTTTAAGCAAAGAAACAAACCTCAATTTTTGTGTTTTTTTTTTGGCAGGAAAGTAGTGAAACCGGAGTTTAGGCTGAATGCATGCAAAGAGCTTCATTGCTTGATAAAAGGGCAATACAAGTCTATAGCTCTAACACACGACTTGAGCAGAGTCATACAAGTGCTACTTAAAAATGGACCAGAGGATATCAAAAATGAAATATCTGAAGAATTGTTAGACATTATGGTACAGATGATGCAATCAAAGTATGCTCACCATTCAGTGAAGCGTATCTTGAAGTATGGCACTGACTTTATCCGTCATGAAGTTATAAAGAAGCTGTTTGGTCATATTGTATCGTTAGCTTCCCATACTATTAGTGCTCCTGTCTTGGATTATGCATATGGCGAGTTTGCTACAAAGAAAGAGAAGTTACACATGCAGCAGGAGTTTTATGGTGACATATATAAAAATGTTTGTATCTTCTAATATTTGGAAACAGTTTTTTTTTATGATTTAAGCCTAATGAACAAGCAGACGGGCCACCTGATGGTAAGTGGTCACGGTCGCCTATGGACAGTAGCAACACTGACGGAGTATCCAATGCGTTGTTGGCACTGAAGGGGAATTCTTTTTCCGCCTTTTTTTGAAGAACCCCATGTCATTGGGAAAACCTTGGAAGGAAGCTCATCTTACAGTTTGTACAAAATGATCACGTAAACTGTTTTGTGACGGACCTGCCACAAATTCAGTTGGTGTGGATGAAACTTCAAACTTCGGCAAGTCGGCAAGTGGTGCAATGAAGGAATGGTGAATTTGTCATCATGTCACTCAGATACTTGTTGTTTGTGTGTGTATTTGTACATTATAATAACATCTTCATATTTTGTGCAAATTTCAGACCAAGGATAATAAAGTAACCACCTTGCGAGATACTTACAAGGACAGCCCTGAAATGAAAGTCGCCATTCTGCAGGCATGCAAAGCAAACATTCAAAAGCTTCTGGACAAAAACTTACATGATAGCGAGTGAGGCAATTTTTGGTTGTATTAAAAAAAGTTTAAAATGCTTACACTTCTACGGGTTTTACTTTTCAATTCAATTCATTTTATTTATTTGCAAAATAATGTTAAGAGACGGTCAGAACATAAATGTCACTTTTATAGGTCTTCCCATAAAAATATAATTTTGGCTTCTTCCACATGTTTTAGTACAAATTCTAACAAGTTTAATATCCAAGTTATTTGATAGTTTGTTAGTTATTTTGACAACCATTACTTTAATTGAGGGATATTACGTTGAATGAAATGGATAACTAAATTCTGTTCTAATAGGATCTTTAAAAATTAATGATAATGCTGCTTTCAGACTTCTGCATTCAGTGCTCTATGACTACATGCAGGAGTGTAGTGCAGAGGATCGGGCAGAGCTCTATGGAAGCTTGAGCCCTTTAATTGTGCCTCTCAGCAATTCATTACCGGGTGTCAACGCAGGTAGCATGTGTGTCTGGCAGGGGACAAACAAGGATAAGAAAGTAAGTGATATTATATGACGAAGTGTATTGTTTGCGAAAAATTTTAAAGAGTCACCATTGTCATACAAAACATTGGCACGCTTGCCAATGGGTAGCTGGTCTGAAGATTTTTGCACCATTTTCAAAAAACCTTTCTCTCATTGTACTGGGAAACCCAAGTAAGTTCTTACTGCAGTTTTGATATGCAAAATAGAATGACTGGAAAAAACCTCCAAACAATCCACAAATCAACTCATGTCAGGCCTGGAAGCAGCCTGAATGTAAATACATATTAAGTGGTTGTTAATGTAATTTAATTTGGTAGGTTAGTTAAAACTTTCAGCAAAACACTTTCATAAGTACTATTCATTTCCATCCAGACTATACTGAAGGTAGTGAAGGAGCATGTAGTACCATTATGCAAGCATAAGACTGGATACAGACTTCTGCTGGCGATATTCGACTCTGTGGATGACACCGTCCTTGTCAAGAAGGCTATTGTGACCACCATTGCCAATAACCTGAAGGACATTGCAAATGATCATTGGGGAAATATGGTAATTACCTTGTTTGATTGTATTAATGAAATTAAACCATACTTTTGATGACGATTCTAGATGTGTATGCATGATGCATGTTATAAGCGATGATAAGGATTACGTTTGGTGGGTTGTATGCCTGTCTGTATTATAGAGAAAATTAATAACTTGAGTTCCTAAAGCAGGCCATAGAAGTGTTTTCTTTTTGAAATATGAGGCAGACTTTGGATATAAATTCTCCCACTGAGCCTACAACTACAACATATTCAGATTCATTTATTTTTCATCCCATGGTATTTACATACACTTTACGCCCGAAATTAATAAATCAATCTATCCATTTTTTCCTGTCAAAGTGTCAAATTTCAATCCAAGTTCCTATGGAAATTTGAAATGTCAACTTTTGACAGGAACAAATGGATAAATTGATTATTAATTTCGGGTGTTAATGAACATAATTATTATCAACTATGTTGATTTTACCAACAGGTGCTACACTGGCTAGTAAAGCCTAAGGACCCAGCCGCGTTTCACCCTAGCTTTGTCAAGTTCTTGGAGGAAGGATTCAAAAGCGGCACATCCAAAAAGGATGCAGAGTTACGCGTGTCCGAGCTACGGGAAGCTGTCTTTCCGGCCGTGAAGCAGGATATACAGGAAGATCCTGACTTTTGGCTTAGCAATAAGACGGCTATGTTGCTGACGGTTGCAGTGTTGTCAATGGGTAAGATACATTTTATGGCAAGTATTGGCATATTATTTTACCTTTTATTTTTTTCAATCTATAGCTGTACTAATAATGCAGACATGGTAAGGGGTCACTGTCACAAACTACTTTGTAGCCAACATTATTACCTAATAATATATTTATTAGTTTTCAATTTACACGGCTGTGATTAAATAAATTAATACATAATAATTTAACTTCTTTAAGAAGACCACCTTTTGTATATCATTAATTTCTTTGTTTCATGTCATGTTTTTTTTTGTGTTTTGATGGTGTACAATAAAGTGTATTATCTATCTATCTTTTTAAGAGTCTTCTAAGGAGATCTTAGATGCTGTAGCTAAATCAATCTGCCGTACAAACTGGGTAGTGAAACAGGATGACAATGTGATCCTGGCAGTAGAAGATGCGGGAATGCACATGTGTTTGAAGAAGTTAGCTGGCTTGGACAAGGATGCGGATGGTTACACACTAGGAGATGCCATCAGCAGTGTCTTAGATGGAGAAACTGTGAGTGGAAGGCTAAATTCTAACATTATCCATCTTTTATATCTATTATCTTCCTTCTGCCTCTTTCCTATCTCTTAATCCTATTTCCTTCTTGACCTGTATGTACTCGTATGAGTTAAGTTCTAATTCTATTGATGTGCACCTACTGTGCTACCCCTTTCAATTTCTGCCCCAATTACTACCCCATTTCAATCTTTCTGCATATCCTTGTCAACTCTAATGGTTGCCTGGACGAGATCGCCTTAAGCCAGTGGTACTCAACCTTTTTTTCATAGGGGCCACAAACACAATGTTAGCCATGGTGTGGATTAAGTGTTCTGAGCAATGTTCAAGCTATGGCAAATGGGCTAACAGCTGCTGATCGTGTTCTGAACTCTGGAATTTTGCCACTAGCTGGTATCCATCCGACTCCCATGTATGCAAATTCACATTCCATCTACGGAGTGTTAAGTGAAAGTTGGTAAAAATTTAGGGGTATTATAAGTACGATATGATTACATGGAATCATGGAATTTGATTATATGATTATGATTTTTTTTTGCTTTTTTTTTTTGTATCAATTTGTGTTCTTTTGGTATAAATGTATATTTCGTTATTTTCACCTTCACCTTCATTCTATTGTTTGCTGTAAAACTACTCTTGTGTCTATATGCGGAAACTTTTAAACGGCCTTTACATATCTATTCTTCATAATGTCTACTCTC